>JAUMHM010000079.1:20099848-20110199 GCA_032362435.1 Melikaiella ostensackeni
GGTGTTTCAAAAAATGAATAATGACAATTTTGCAGATATTGAGGGAGTTGTAGTCTATTTTGATGATATATTAATAGTGGTGGATTCTGAGAAAAAGCATGATGAAATTATGTCAAGAGTCATTGAACGTTCAAAACAAAGAAATGTTAAGTTTAATCCGAAAAAGGTTCAATACAAAGTTTCAGAAGTTAAATTTGTAGGCCATATTTTTAGTAAGGATGGAATGAAACCGGATCCGGAATATGTTCGTGCGATGATAAGGTTTCAGGTCAGGTAGTTCAATTTGTAAAAAATGGTTGGCCGGAGCACAAGAAACGTGTATCTGTTCTGGGACCTGATCACTTTATAAATAAACTTTTTTTTTTCATTTCTAGGTTATGCGACTTAAGAATGAACTTGGGCTACAAAGGGTGGTAGTGGAGGGGGGGGGGGGGGGTGGAAATTTAGTTCTGCCAGGGGTCACAATAGCGCATACTCGAGAAAGCAAGTATGGTTCGGATTCACCAGGAAGATTACCAGGACCAGTTTTAGCATTCTTAGGAGACACTTTGCCATTATCAATCCTAAGGGATCTAAAAAACGTTATTATAAAAACTACAACAATTCAGGTGCTTTAGAGGATTCTGCAGGTCACTCAAACATTTTCTTCGAGGAATTTTGACACACTGTTATCCCTGCGAAGGTTAAATTATTTCCAAAAAGGTAAAGGTGACCTAGGTTCGCTCGAGTGCAAACCGAGCCGAAATTTAAGGGGGTAGTACATGTTCAAATTTTCAAAAAATCGAATTTTTTGTTTGTTTAATTTCAGTCACCATATTCCCTTAGAAATAAGGTAAAAACCTTCTTTTACCTCAGGGCGTATCGGAAGTGATTTCAGATGATCCGAATTTGAGAAATCATGGCGACCGTTTTTTCACATGGCTTCTTCAGATCGCCCATATCTCGGCCGAATGTCAATAAAAAATGACAAAATTTTTTTTCGTTAGTCAAAATTATGTCCTACAACACAATTAATAATTGCGAATGTCAAATAAAAATTAATGCAAAAAAAAAATTATTGAAAAAAAGGTCCTTGAACATGTATTACCCCCTTAACTTTCCTCAGAAATATTTGACAATTAAGCGTCTCAACCTCCAGCAAGAAAAAACACTTTTAGTTTCTTTCTGACACATAGCCTCTAAACTTTGTAAGAAGAAAGTTTAAGTATTAAATTTTCCTGAAGAACTTCAAATTCAACTATTGAAATATGTTTCAGCGATCTAGTGAATCGTATAAAGCATGATTGTAGCCGCTGATAATAAAGACTTTCAGGCCTTTTCAAAGGGTTAATTTTTGAATGGATTTGAAAAATGTCAAAGCTCGACCTGGTGGACCTCCTGGATTACGTCCAAACTCAGCTCTGTTTGAATCCGTCGCCTTTGTCTGCTGGTTAAACCAAGTTGAGTTTTAGGACGTACTCCTGGTGAGCCCAGATTATTCTTGCTTTACAAGAAAAAACTTAACCTTCGCAGGAACGCAGAGTCTCAATATTCCGCAAATAATATGTTTGAGTGACTTGGTGAATCCTCTGGATTATCCGGGTTGCCCAAGTCCTTGTAATTACGACTTTCAGGTCTCTCAGGAGGGTTTGCTCTGGAATGACTCCGAGGAATGATAAAACTTTTTGATAGACTTCGTAGAAACGCAAGGTCTCTCGATTCCCCGAAAAATATGTTGAAGCGATTTAGTGAATCTTCTGGAGCACCTGGGTTGTCTTTGTTCTCATATTTGCGGCTTTTAGACTTTTCTGTGATACTTTAGAAGGTCTTGTCCCGAAATGCCTTCGAGGAATGTTAAAATTCACTCTGGTAAGTCTCCTAGTGAATCCTAGAAATCTTGGACTATATCATCTTCTCGGTTATCAAATTAATACAATTATTAATAGTTATTATCCTGAAAAGTTAATTTTGTTATTTAATTTAGTTTCCTCTTTTTAATAATGAAACAAAACGAGAGTAGACATGGTTTTTGTTGTTGTGTCAATAATGATAACCAAAATAACGAAACATTTGATTCGTTCGAAAATAATGTATCGTAACGTAACAAAAGTTTCGTATGAATCCCTGCTTTAAGATTCGTTGAAGTCTCTTGAAATCTTTGGGAATCGTAACAATCCATTAAAATAAGTAGAAAGCATTTCAAATCTCTTCAATATAAATTAAATCAAACTTATTCATTATAGTTCTCTGAAAAAAAAAACCGTTCAAATTTCCTGAAATCTTTGGAATAGCTGAGAATCCCTCAAAATCCGAATTAATTTCATTTATTTTCTAAAGTTCTCTAGAAATCCTACAAAATTCTTTGAGATCCCTCAGAATTTTTTTTAACCCTTGAAATCCTTTGCAATCCCTTAAAATCCTTTGGAATCTTTGGGAATTATAAAAACCCATTGAATAAGTAGAAAGCATTTAAAATCTCTTTAATATAAATTAAATTAAACTTATTTATTATAGTTATCTAAAAAAATCGTTTAAATCTCTAGAGATCTTTGAAATCCCTTGAAATCTTTCAAATCTTTGGAGATTCAAAGAAATCGTTTAAATCTTGAGAAATTCCTTGGAATACCTTAAAATCTCTTGAAATCTTTGAAATAGCTGAAAATCCTTCAAAATTCAATTTAATTTCTTTTATTTTCCAAAGTTCTCCAGAAATCATACAAAGTTCTTTGAATTCACCTGAAATTTTTTCGAATCCTTTAAATCCTTTGGAGTCCCTTGATATCCTTTGGAATCTTTTGAAATTGTAAAACTCGATTCAAGTAAGTATAAAACATTGAAAATCTCTTGAACATAAATTAAATTAGATCCATGCATTGAAGTTCTCTTAAAAAATGTTTAAATGCCTTGAAATCCCTTGAAAATTTATTTCATTTATTTTCCAAAGTTCTCTGGAAATCTCTTGAAATCTTTGAAAACCTTACAAAATTCTTTGAAATCCTTTAACTTTTTTACTACTCTTGAAAATCTGTGGAATCCCTTAAAATCCCTGAAAGTGTTTGAAAACGTTTGAAATACAGGATACGATGATTCGGTTTTTTGATCATTTGAACCGTCTTTTGAATAGGTTCCTTGCGTACGTTCTTAAGCAAAAATACAAGAAATTGACATTTTCTTTTTTATTACTGTGGAGGGTTGGTTATTTTCTGAATATAAAAAATGTGGGTTTCTCATCAAAAAATATGCTAGATACGGGAAAAAGTTTGGATTAAGAATTATTGTCCTTGAAAAGACCTACAAAAAGTTTTTCTTCTATCCTTCGATATTTTGAACCGTTTTCTGACTATGTTTTTTGAGTAAAAATACACATTTTTGAAGGTACTCAAAAAACGTTTGAAAATATCGAAAATGAAGAAAAAAATTGTACGTCTTTTCAACGAGAATAATTTTTACCTTGAACTTTTTCTCGTATCTCGCATTTTTTTGAAAAAAACACAATTTTTTTATTTTCAGAAAGACAGCCGCCACTTTGCTAATTTTTGAGTTTTTTCAAATTTTTTTCGGGTTTGGGAAAGTTAGAGAACCTCCATACTAATGAAAAAAAGTCAATTATTTCCGTTATAAGGAAAAATAACAGATTCAAGAAGAAAAGGAATCGAAGTATAAAATATAAAAAATAAAATCAGGGTAATTATCAAAACCTGTAATTGCGGAAGTACGTTTGCGAAAGTATAATCATATTCCAGAATTTCATTTGCCTTTCTTATATACTCGTATGTAGCTACGAGTATTTAAAATCTTTGCCCTGCAGCAGAAAACATTTAGGGCTTTTCCTGTAATTCAAGTATAAAATTTTACTTTGAAATCCTTTGAAATTTGGTAAAATGTATTGAAATCGCTTAAATGTAATTAGGTTCTCTGAAATCTTATGAAATGCATTGGAATCCCATCAAAATTGTTGAAATGGCCTGAAATTTCTTCAAATACTTTGAAATACTTAGAAATATTTTGAAATCTTTAAAAAAAATCCACATAAATTCTGGCCTTTAAGTATACTCAGTAAATTTTGACAGCTAGAAAGGTTCAACTCAAAGACAAATTGTGGTACAATTTCCCGGAAATTATATTCTTTTTTTAACCATCATTTTAAAGAGTCCAAAAATCATAAAAGAAATTTCATTTTCGTCTGTGTGGCTACCTGAATGTTTCTGCTATGCTAACTTTTGAAGGATTTAACGAATCGAATCAGGATTTGAGACACTTTTTACGGTCCCAAAGTGAAGGTTAGGTTCTTTAACAAGGTTAATCCAATAAAAAAGATCTAGAGCTTTTTAAAAACGGAAAACATCATTTCTCTAATAGTTTTAGTAGTTGCTGTCAAAGGTTGTGGTGGATGAGAAGAATAGTACTTAAAAATGATCTTACTGACATTTTTGGAATCGATGAAAATTATAAGAGATATATTATGATTTTCAAAATTTTCAAGAAATAGCAAACGCAATTTTTTTCACCAAATTAGGAAGTTTCATTCGATATTTTTAGTAGAACTCAACAAGATTTACAAATTTAGAAACTTCTGCAATTTCAAAAATGTTCAAAACTACCATAAACCAGTTTTTTGATAGAACATGACAAAAATATTTTTTCTTCAAATATTCCTTGCAATATTTAATTAATGTGAAGACTCATCAAAAGTAAAATAAACATCTTTCTGATACTTTTTATTATTTTCGATTTTTACCACTTCCGATTTTTTACTATAATTCGTGAGGAGTTTAAATAACAATTTTATATTGAAGTTTCGATGTTATATTAACATTACATGTTCACCGTTAGATAAACCCCATGTCAACAAAGCAATAAACTTATTATTCGAGAATCCTTTCTTCGACGGAAAAAAATGTAGTGATACCTTTATATGCGCTTTTTTATCTCAACTTTCCGCTATACTTTTTGGCGTCATATTTATATCATTATATTTGTAGCTTTGTTGACATCGTTTTTATGTGCAGATGCCTAAACTTTATTTAAAATGTTTTTATGAGTATATTAAAATAAATACTTAAACCTATTTTCAAGCATTTCTAATGAACTCTTCTATTTTATGACTGGATTGAATAAACTTTTGAGAATTCATCAAAACACTTTCTACGTTAACTAAATAAGAGTGTCAAAATATCATGAAAAAATGATTACTAATAATCATTTACAAGCGTTTCTATATCATTCATCTGATACATTCGGTCGCAGCATGAAGTTGGTTCGCAGAGATGCTTTTGTTTTTTTATTCCTGTAATCTAAATTGGTTCATTTTATTTTTTGAAGTTTAGAAACACATCATTGAAAAATAACATAATGCTCAATTTAATATATGAAATTATTTGAAATCAATCTTAAATGTTTGAAATTGTTCATCAAATTGAAATTAATTATTGGAAGCTAATATTTTTGAAATAAATATGTTTTACGTTTTACTTATTACGTTTCTTTAATTTTCCTTCCCAGTTAATAAGTTTTTCATTTTCTTATGACTCTTTTCATGATGTAAAAAAGAAGCCTAACATTTCTGACTTCTGATATTAGTTTTAGTAAAAATAATTAAACTGATCAAATCTATTACAATTACAATTTTTTTAATTTCAAGCATGAGTGGAGTCTTTAGCCTTCTCAGTTTATTATATAAAAAGTCAGAATAATTTCAGAAATTATAAAAGTTGTAATGACTTTCCACTTTTTAAGTCTTTCAGAACTGTAAATTAAAAAAATTCCAATAATTATATTTTATAGCTAACAGAATAATTGAAACCAATGCTTGATTAAATAATTAATTTTAACCTGAAATGACCAAAATTTGATTATTTCAAATTAACATCAGTACAATATGGTAATTGTCTAGAATTGCGGTTTTTCTGAATTTTCATAATTTGATTAAAGTTACTATCAAAAAACATTCCCAACGACCCTAAGTAGTAAAATGAGATTTTTGCGATATTTTTATTATAGCCTTGTTAAAGAGATCTATTTAAAATGTAATTAATTCTCATAAATATTACAATTTGTATGTAATTTCATACGAGTGGTCCAAAATAAATCATTTATTTACAGAATCTCTACCTTCTGCAATAATTCTTTCAATATTTCAAAATTATTTATTCCTATACTGATTTTTCTGCAATAATTTTCCTATATTAATTCCTACAACATTTTTCTATAGTCACAAAAAAAGTATAGGAAATCCATTATAAAAAAATCACTATAGGCCTATAGTGAATTTCCTTTAATATTTTTTCATAAGGACAGTACAAAATTATTTTAAAATTTACTAAAAATATATAGCACATTTATTAGGGGATGGTATTTGAGGGTAAAGAAAGGGTCTTCGGAGGGTACGAATTAAAATGTTTGAAATTTAACAATTCTAAATTAAAAACTAATACGTTAGAATTTCTTATTTTAAAAAACTTAATCACGGGCTCATTCATTTGCTAAAAGTGAAAATTTGAAGGGGTGGCCCGAGTTAGAAGAAATTATTTAGGTTTTTCATTGTTACCCTAATGCGAAGGTTTCAATTTCATTTTTGAATATGTTCTGGAATTCATACAATTTTATTTCATTAGATTCCTTTTTTGTTTATCCAAATCAAGATTTAGACGTGACATACTTGTATTTACAATTCAGTCCAAAAAATCCATGAAATTGTGAGCAATGTCGATACCGAAAAACAAAACTTATGCACATAACAATATAATAAATTTATTTTATATCAATTTCTGTACATAAACTTTTTAATAATTTAAGTTTACCATTTGAAAAATTGAATTAGTGTTTTGATTATTATAATTTTTGATTTGTTATCAATTTTTCTTCAATAAACCGGAAAAAAAGTCTATTTTTGATTTGTGAGCCTATTTATGTTCTGTTCAAAATTAACTTGCGATAACAGTAAAGTCTAATTAATTAATGTGAATTCGGTTTTTGGATGAAAAATTTTGCCTTCAATTATTTTCTTATCTACTGACGTTTTTCGATGAATTTTAATTTCTTATTTTTAATAGCATCTTTTCACGATTAAATTGAAAACTACCCGTCTTATGAAAAAATGGTCAATAACAAATTTGTAGACTTTTTGAGGTGAATGATTTTGTCATTGAACATTTTGTTTTAAATTCTGTCGTTTTTCCAAGAACTCAAACTTTTAATTGTTTTTAATGTTATTTCCTATGATTAAAACAGAAACTATGCGTTTTATTGAAAAATGGTGTGAAGAAAATTCTTAGACCTTATACAGATGAACAATTTTGCTTTGAAACATTTCTCCGTATCTTGCATAGTTTGAACGGAAAATGGAATTATTATTTTCGCTAACATTCTTCACGATTAAAACAAAAGCTATACGTCTCAGCAAAAAAATGGTCGCATGAAAATTTGTAGATCATTAAAAGAGTTTAAGGGAATGCCTAAGAATCCAAGGCGAGTTTAAAAGACTTCAGGATGATTTAAAAGAAATAAAAAAAATCCATTCAATTAAGTGCAATTCAAAAGAATTCAGAGAGAATTTAAAAAAATTCGAGAGAAGTCATAAGAATTTGAAAGAATTCAGAATTAATTCCAAATGACTTCAAATGAATGGAAAATTTTCGTATAAATATAAATATAAATTGGAGTAAATTTAGAAGAATTCGATGTAATTCATATGAATTCAAGATGAATTAAAAATAATTCTAGTGATTGAGACAAAATTTTTTAAATCCAAAAATGCCTTTGAATTCAAATACATTGGATTAAATAAAATTAGTGAATACGAATCTAATAAAATTGAATTGAATTGAATTGAATTGAATTCAGTGGATTTCAAGAGAATTCCAAAGAATTCAGGGTGATTTCATTAAAATTTAGAAGAAATCAAAAATAAATAAGAAACAACAACGAATTGAATAAAATTCGAGTGAGTTTAGAAGAATTTAAGAGAAATGAGAAGAATGCGATGAAATTGAAAGCAATTCAGGGAGAATTAAAAAACAAATCAAGAGAATTCGATAGAATTGAAATGAATTTATAAGAATTCAGGATTACTGAATAAAAATTTACGGTGAAGTCAAAATTAATTCGAATGAATTGAAAAGAATACAAAATATTCCATTTATTTCGGTAAAATTTGAGTAAACTTAGAAAAATTATTTCAAGTCGGCGTAAACTTGTCTCAAGTGTCTCAAGAGGAACCTTTTTGGTCTCAGAAATAAGATAGTTGACAGATGCAAAGGATTAAAATTAATAAGAAAAAGATTGTCTAAGTTTTAAATGAGTTGTGTTTAAATAAACAATTCAGAATCTTTGGGTCTTCACGATTATAGCCGTAAAAATTTGATTAAAAAAGATTAAAATTGTAATTTTCTATAAGGACCTTCTGAACCGTAAAAATTACGTAAAAACAGAAACCGATTTCGGTATCTTCGCCAAATAAGTATAATACAAATGAAAATCCGTAAATGAATTGATTCAATATATATATACGAGTATATACATATACATGGGTGTGATTTACCGTGGTTCTACTGGGAGCCAGTGTCATTTTTGGGATAGCAGTCACTCCCAGGGGGACCCTATGGTGGTTTTTTGACCAATTTTTTTTATCTATAAGAAGTCGGGGGAAATTTATAAGTTTTCAGGCGGTGAATTGAACAAAAATTGAAAATTCAAAAAAGATCCATTGAATTCAGTGGATTTCAAGTCGAATTCAGGGTGAAATAAAAAAAAATGCAGAAGAATTTTAAAAAATTCAAAAGTAGGTATAGAAATGAATTAAATAGTGGTTAACCCTTGAGTTTTCTGTCTTAATTTATTGATAAAAAAGTGACTCAAGTGATCTTCATATTTTAAAAAGTGGCTAAAAAGTGATTTTAATAACTTTTAATTAGTTGGTAATTCAGGTGTCGCTAAATTGTGTCTGATGAGACATGACTAAAAATATTTTCAAGAATTACATAACATAGGCGGGGATCCAAGCAATTTTGTTACGACTTGTTACATGGGGGAGGGGAGGGGTAAAAGATTGTGAAAAAATGTGTTACGTAATTTATGGTTGGCCCCTTATCGCAGATATGGAGTTTCGTATAAGGTAATATAGCCGGATAAGCTCCTGGTATTCTTAAGCCTAAGATGAACAGTTTATGTTGAAAAACAATTCACCGGGGCATTTTTATAGTTGGAACTTCGAAAAATCACCTTTTGAGAAAAAAGGAATAAATTTGGCGAGGGCCATAAGCGCACATGTTATACTTTTTCTTTGAACATGAAATATATATCAACTTTCGGTTGCTTTCAAGTCATGAGTATGGTACCAATAGATTCAATATAGGTCCTAGTAATCAAACATGGTTTTCAAAATTTCCAAAAAATAAAAAATGCTTTTTTTTTACAAAATAAAGAAGTTTAAGTCGAAATTCTTAGTAGACGTTAACAAGATTCATAAGTTTAAAAAGTTCTAGCATTTTGAAAATGTTCAAAAACTACCAAAACTCAGTTTTTTGATAGATCCAGAAATTTAAGCGCAGTTTTTAGTACAGGACAAAAATATTTTTCCTTCAAATATTCCTTGCAATATTTAATTAATCTGAGGACTCATCAAAAGTAAAATAAACATCTTTCTTTTACTGTTTATTATTTTTTTTGCATCATCTTAGTTTCCAAACTAATGACTCGATTGTGACTGTCGTTATGAGGATGTAATCCTGAAAATCTTAGGTGTTTTGAGAACTGGCTTAAAATTGATCAGATTAAAAAGAAATTTTCAGTTCCGATTCTTGACTATAGTTCGTGAGGTCTTTGAATGACAATTTTCTGTTTAACTTTCAATTTTATACTAATATTATATGCTCATCTGTACATATAAACACGATGTCAACAAAGCAATAAACTTTGATATAAAATTTGAGAATTCTTTCCTCTACGGAAAAAAAGTTAGTAATATCTTTATATACGCTTTTTTATTTTATAGCTTTCCGCTATGCTTATTGGCCTTATGGTTACATCATTAATGTTTGAATCAAATTATATTTATAGTGTTGTTGACATCGTTTTTGTGTACACATGAGTCAGCTTCATTAAAAATATTTTCATGAGTATATTACAATAAATACTTAAACCTATTTTCAAGTATTTGTAATAAATTCTTTTATTTTCTGACAAGATTGAATAAACTTTTGGAAATTCATCAAAACGCGTTTATTAATTTTATAACAGCTAGTGAATATCAATATCAATACAAATTAGTAGAAATTAATAGAATTATTTAAAAACTCAGTAAAAAGAATTATAAAACAGGGTGTAAGTATGGGACGGAGTCACAGTAAAACCTGAGATATTAAAAATGCTGCAG
>JAUMHM010000079.1:20112246-20128944 GCA_032362435.1 Melikaiella ostensackeni
TGAAATGTGTCAATATCGCACCTGTGAATATTTTTTCCCAAACATTTTTGAAGCTTTAGTCTCTCTAGAATTTTAAATGTACCTTTTTGAAGCATTCTTGTAGGATCATTTGAAATAACTGCAAAACTATCTTTATCATTTAAAATATGTATCACTTTTTGAGTGTCAACATTTTTTAATATCGTAACCGTAATACTCCCTTTATCAGCCTTAGTACTCAGCAATTCAGAATGACATTTTGAAAAAATTTTTGTTCAAAAAAATCCTTCGTTTAATTATTTTTCTAATAAGCCTTTTGGAACCCCATTATTCAAAAAATCATTTGACGAACCCATCAATTTTGCTTTAAATTCTTGTACTTTGTTTTCTGATAATTTTTGAATATTAGCTTCAATATCTTTAATGATATCAAAGGATTGAATATACTTTTTTCACTATATTTGTCACTAAAACCTTTACCCATCCTCAAAATGTTGATTACCTTTTGTGGAATATCTACGTTTGAAATATTCAAAAACCATGGGTCAGATTGGTCTTAAAAAAAAGTAAAGTGGGTATTCAGAGTCCATTTTTTTATATCACCTTCGATGCTGAGAATGTTTTGAAGCTTTCGTTCATGTTTTTTATTATTTTTAAAAGCCTCGGTTTCTCTTGCAAGGCATTCTTTGATGATGTAAACCGTTACTTGTTTATTCCAATCATCTAGAGTCTTCTTCATGTTCTCATATAGATTGTGTATTTGTGCGTGGCAATCTTTTATAACCAAATTCAAGACGGATTTTCTACGTTCATTAGTAATCTCATCAAAGGTTTCTCTGTTTCTTTTGTTATTAAAATTCTTTGATATTTTTCACCGGTCCTCCAATAACATCCGTCCCATTACCCCAATTTGTATAAATTTCATTGATACCCTTATTACCAAAACTTAAAATTCAGATTATATGAAAAATTAGCTTCCTGCGTATTCAACTTCTTTCAAAAAGGATTGTAATCCGATTTTTGGTTCCAAATTCACACAAACACTAATTGAAACTACATTTCAAATTTTGTTCAAAATAGTAAAGAAAATTTAAATAGAGATAGAATCACTACTTTTTTAAATACAAAATTTAATTACTTACATAATTACCAGAAAACAAAGTACAAGAGTTTGAAACAAAATTTATGGGTTTGTCAAATGATTTCTTGAATAATGGGGTATCACAAAGCCTATTGGAAAAAAAATTAAACGAAGGATTTCTTGAAACAATTTTTTTTTTTAATGTCATCCTGAATTGGTGTTTGCTAAGTCTGATAAAGGGAGTATTACGGTTGCGATATCAAAAGATGTTTACAATAAAAAAATTATGCATATTTTAAATGATAAAGACAGTTTTGCAGTTATTTCAAATGATCCTACAAGAATACTTCAAGGAGGTACATTTAAAATTCTAGAGAGATTAGGACTTTAAAAATGCTTGAGAAACAATATTGACAGGTGCGATATTGACACATTTCATACAATTCTATCTTTGACCTATGGCTTGGTCAAAGCTCATAAAGCAAATTTTCCTTTACGACCAGTTATTTCGACAATAGATTCACCCACAAAAAAATTAGAAGAACTTCTTAGAAAAATTATCAAAGAATCAGTTACCCTTTCGATAAGATCAATAAAAAACAGTGCTGCCTTTTTAAAATTAATTGAGAATGTTAGAATACAAATAAATCAAATTTTTGTCTTCTTTGATGTAATCTATGTTTCCTAATAATCGATGTGAAAGAGTTAAACTTTTCATTGAAAATAGATAGGATATGATCAAACTTCATACTAAGATTGCGAAAAAAACAACTTCTTGATGCTATCGAATATGTTTTTTATTATTTTTATTTTAAATTCAGTGGTACTTTTTATAAACAAAAATTTCGAACTCCGATAGACTCAGTCTTGTCCCCAATTATTGCTGAAATTGTGATGGAAGATTTGGAAAATAAAGTTTTTGATAAAATTCATGTTGAGTTGGACTTCTATCCACGATATGTTGATGATTCTGTACTTTCTTTACGTGCACAAAATGTGGATACCCTATTTAATGTATTTAATAGTATACATCCAAGATTAAAGTTTACTGTTGAAATTGAAACAAAAGGTAGAATGAATTTTCTTGATTAGACTTTAATAAAAGTTGATGAAAATGATATAATCACTGATTGGCACAGAAAAACTATTTGTTCAGACAGGACACTAAACTTTGCTTCTGATCATTTTATTCAAAACAAAATAGGAGCTGTAATGGATTTGATTAATAGAGCTCTTGAATTATTTCATCCAAAATTCCATGAATCGAATATTCAATTATGCAGATTCTTTTCCTTAACCATTATCCGATTGCCTATATTGACAAACATATGCATATCAGAATTGTTCAAATTAAGAATGAAAGTAATAATCAAAACAAAAACAATATACAGGATTACAATAGATTTAATCCGGTTGTCCTACCTTATTTTGGAAAAATCTCAAGTATCTTGAAATCAATGTCAGGAAAATTGGGCTTACATACAATATATAGAGTTCGTCTACGTCAAAATCAATTTCAGTCAAGGAATGAAACATGTACCAAAACAACAATTGCTATCAATTATCTCTGTTTTACTTTCAAGAATCTGAGGTTGCTTTTGGTTGACTCTTTCTTTTTTCTCCCTTTCTTTTCTTTTTGTTGTACATTTATTGTACATTTGCCTCTAATGAGCCGAAGAAGGTGATAGTCTCAAAGTCTATTTTCGATTTGTGAACTTTTTGGATTGTTCTTTTTTAGTACACAAAAAATTGTCATAAGAAAGTAGATTTTATTTCGATCTTTGAGAAATTTTAGAAAAGAGACATCAAGCAAAGATTTGTTCCAATCTGTAGAGTTGCCTATGAATACTTAAGATTTTTTCTAATTGAGATGTTAATGATTAACTCAATGTACCAAAAGATATCTATTTCATTTAAATATATTTCACAAATTTAAGAAAGTTAGTAATTTTTAGAGCTATGTTACGGTTTTGGATTTTCACCTTTTTCTATGTTGAAAAATGTAATAATCTGAATAGATTGGTTCTAAATCAACCTACATAAATCAAATCTCTCGTCTTCAGGAGTTGGAAGAGTGGATGGATAAAAGTACGCATGGAGTAATCTATGTCGCACTCGGTACTACATTATCATTGGAAATTCTTCCAGAAAAAACACAGCAAACAATTTACTCGTCATTTGCAAAACTTGCACCAACAAAAGTTTTAATCAAAGCATCCTATGGATATAAATTTCCAACTGGACTTCCAAAGAATGTCCTCACTATGACGTGGATTCCGCAAATTCCTGTTCTAGGTAGATTCTGTTTTCTTTAAATAACTCAAAATAATAGGTTGTGATTTGCAAAGAAGCTGATAAATTATTTAATTTATTAGGACACAATAACACAAAGGGGTTCATAACTCACGGAGGTCTCCACAGTGTTCTGGAAGCCATTTATTATGCTGTTCCCATCATTGGTATTCCAGTGTTTTATGATCAACGTTTAAACGTCGACATTTTGGTCAAAAAAAAAATGGGTATTCAATTAAATCACGATGAAATTACTGAAGAGTCACTGGATGGGGCACTAATGAAAATATTAACAGACCCCGAGTACAGGTAACAATATTTTTATAGTTTAACATATATTTTTTTATACAATTCTAAAAAGAAATAAACAATTTCGGTTTAAAATCTAGGAAAGCTGCAAAATATCATTCGCACCTTTTTCGAGATCGACCAATGAGTGCTATGGATACTGCAACTTTTTGGATAGAATACATTATAAGAAATGGAGCACAATCTTTACGCTCACCTGCTCTCGATTTATATTGGTGGCAGATAGAACTTTTGGATGTTTACGGATTTTTGTTATTGAGCTTTCTAATAGCAGTTTATCTAATTTTCATCATTCTGAAAGCCGCTTTTAGAATCTGCTTCGGAAAAAATGTTAAAGAACACTTGAAGAGAGACTAAAATCTGATTCTTTATATTATTAAACATTTTAGTATCGTAACAATGTCGGCTTCATATTCCATAAAAAATGATTTAATCAAATCTAACTATGAAAGAATGAGAATAAGAATAAGTAAGGATGTAATTTTGACAGTAATTAGGCAGAAATGTAGAAAAATTTTGGGAATTAATGAAAATAACCAAACAATTATCAAAACTATCAACTGTTTTTAGCGGTGAATTTCAAATGGTTGATGAGTTTGTTATCGATTTTTATTGTCCACTAACCTCATGTTACTGTCAAAACTAGAGACAATAAGATATGATTAAGGTAGTAAAAATCGTTTCTATAAAGAGGAAAAGAAGATTATTGCAGGCCAAAATATCTAATATCTATAGTTTTTGAAATAGTTTGTTCATAAATTATATTTTTACGCTTGAAAATTCATCTTGAAAATCCTTTACATTCTAGATTAAAATCCTACATGAAAGTTTATTTTTCTCGGAGAATATTAAACATAAATACATATAAACAATTCTGTTTCTAAAGTACCCATCAAGTTACTTGATAAGAATCTGCTATGACAATATACATATATTTTAGTAAAGTTAAAGGGTCGCAGTACAGAACTAAATAACGAACAAAATTGAAATTTTTCAGAAGAGGGAAAAAACATTTTTAAAAATAGAAATCACCATTTAGAGATGAAACAAACGTCCACTCCCGAGCTGAAGTGGTGCTGAATTGAGGCCAAGAAAGTTTGGTAAACAAAGTTATCTAGAATCGAGGAAATGAATCTGGAATTTGACAATCTTAACGTGACACTGACCTAAAATTTGAGGAGACTCAGCTGTGAATTGTGATAAAAAGTTCAATTTTTTTCCGAGAAAAGCGACGATGCTAAATGAGAATAAAAAATGTATGATCTAGAAAAATGAATCTGTTCCGAGAACATTAAAACTGAAGATCGAAAAATCAAAGTGGGACAGACATTCTTTTTGATAAAAATCTGAAAAAAATAAGAAAAGATTTTTTTTTCTCAAATGATAATGATTTCAAGAACCATCGATGCTAAAAGGTTGAGCAAATTATTACTACGTTAAAACTTCTGACTAAATGTTAGCTAAAATTTGATCAAATTTTTTCTAATAATTGTATCAAAAAATGATATTTCGAAAAAATTCCTTAACCACAATGTGTACTTGATTTTTTGAAGAATTTTTAATGCAATAAACCCCTTTTCAAAAAAACTTTGGTTATCTAGTTATTTACTGCTACCCTCCAATCATTAGTGTCTATCGTCCGTTATTAATATTTTGAAACCCTCAATTTGATCATGAATTTATCTCAATCAACTTAAAAAGAATCGTGTCCAATTTCGCTGTTTTTAATTGTTAAAGCCATTCATGTTTCTGGAAAAAATTTCGAAATAATCAATATCACTAAATTCCAATAAATTCCACAGTTACCGGTAAATGTCAGGAATTATCGAGATCTTTCTGCAATTTCGGAAACTGTACATCCCTAAGAATAAGAATAAGAATAAGAAAAATGTTTTGAGAAATTCCGCGAAAATTGCCCGGAAAATCCTAAAAATGTTTTTCTTGGTTTGCTTAAAAATAATTGATTCTATTAAGGGATTGTTAAAATGAAAGTTATAGATCTCTATGAAATACATCTTTTCTGTACAATTATTTTTTTTCATTAAAAAAACATTTCTCGAGAAAAATAAAAAATAGTTTTGAAAAGTTAAACAAATTTTTCAAATATTTTCCAAAATCATTGAGCATTTTCAATTTCACTTACTAGTGAACTTCATGAAAAATGTAAATCACCATTTTCGACACTTGAAACCTCTTATTAGGTAATTTTTGTTTGTTATCCAAACTTTCACCAAAATAAATTTTTAAAAAATCTTTTTTCTCAATCTCTAGTGGAAAATTTCCTATAAATAAGTACGAAAGACTAGAACTATTTTTACAGGAAAATACAAATAAACACAATAAATTACAGGAAATTAGAACTTTTTTCTATTATATTTGACGAATTGTGTACTTCTTTATTTATTTTTTTGTATTGTGTTGTATATTGTTGTATATTATTGTTTATTGTTGTAGTTTTAATATTTCATCAGAAACTATACAAGATTTTACCATTTTTCATCCAAAAAGTTGTTCTTTTTCGACCTAGGATGGTAAAATTTTCAAAACACTGTAGGTAAGAAATTAATTTTACGTTATTAAATTATTATATTAAAATTACATTAAAATACTAGAATGTAAAACAATATACAAATGCATACAAAAAATGCAAAGAGGTACAAAATTCATCCAAATAATAGACAAAAGTTCTAATTTCCAGTAATTCATGTTGTAATTTATTGTACTTATTTGTAAACAAATTTTCATCTGAGATAGACAGAAAATTTTAATTTGTTTATTTTTAATTATTAATTTTTCTGAAATCACAGATAACAAAGTCTACACAATTAGGGTTTTTAAGGGTCGTAAATAGTAATTCATATTTTTCATGAAGTCCACTAGTGCGTAAAATTAAAAATGCCCACTGATTTTGAAACATATCATAAATCTACAACATTTTTCAAAACAATTTTTCAATATAACCAATAATTTTGTAGTAAATCAAGAAAAACATGTGTTTTTCGGATTTCCGGGCAATCTTTGCATTTTCCTCACAAACATTTTTTATCGGGACCAACTTTCACATAGCTGCTTTTTAGATGAAAAGAAGAAAAAAGACCCCAGGGTCATTTTATCAGAATAAGAATAAGAAAAAAAATGTTATGAGGAAAATCCTGCCGAAATTGCCTGGAAAACCCCGAAAAAACATGTTTTTCTTCATTTGCTTCAAAACTATTATTTATTAAAAAAAATAATTCAAATGAATTTGAAGTATGAAATACATCTTTTTTGTTGTTCTGATTTTTTTTCATTGAAACAACCCTTTTCCAGAAAAATCGAAAAAAGGGTGAAAAAAGTCAAGCAACCAAGGCGGAAGAAGTATACATAGTGGAAAAAATTATGTATAATTTTCATTTGTTTTATATATTATTTGGGTTAAAAAAAATAAAAATGATACATAATTTTCTCCACTATGTAGAATTTTTCCGCCTAGAAAATTTAAAAAAATATTTTTCAAAATCAATGCACATTTTGAATTTTACTTACTTCAAACCCTGGTGAAAAAGCTTTTACAAATAAGTACGAAAAACTAGAACCATTTTTACAGGAAAACACAAATAAATACAATAAATTAAAGGAAATCAGAACTTTTGTCTATTATATTTGAACGAATTGTGTCCTTTTTTGAATTTTTTGTACAGTGTTGTAAATTGTTGCATATTGTTGTATATTTATGTATATTCTTGTAGTTTTAATATTTTACAAGAAATCATACAAGAATTTACAATTTTTGCGTCCAAGAGGTTGTTCTTTTTCGATCTAGGATGATACAATATTTAAAACACTGTAGGTAAGGAGATAATTTTACATTAAACTGCACTTTTGTTTGAATTATAGAATAATTAGATGCAATAACCTCTATATGATACAAACAATTTTAAATTCAGAGATTCATGTTGAACTTAACTTTCTTCGATTTTATCGGGACTATTTCATTTGAATATTTATAATCCTAGGTCGAGAACAAAACAAATATTTTGATGTAAAAACTGTAAATTCTGGTATACTTCCTTGTAAAATATTAAAACTGCAATGAGATACAACAATATGCAACAATATACAAATGAATACATATGTATACAAAAAAAATACAAAAAAGTGCAAAATTCGTCCAAATAATAGACAAGAGTTATAATTTCCAGTAACTTCTTTTATTTATTTGTATTTACCTGTAAGAACAGTTCTAGTTTCGCGTAATTATTTATTAAAAAATTTCAATCAAATATAGAAAGAAAAATTAATTTCATTTTTTAAAAATAATTTTTGTGAAATTTTAAATAACAAAGAAGAATTCCCCAATTACGGGTTATTAAGGGTCGAAAATGGTGATTTAGACTTTTCGTGGAGTCCAATTGTGCATAAAATTAAAAATGCCTACTGCTTTTGAAAAATATCAAAATAATTTTTTTTACCTTTGTCACGCTTTTTTCGATTTTTCTAGAAAAGGGTTGTTTCACTAAAAAAAATTAATAGAACAAGAATGATGTATTTCATACAAATCTACTACTTTCATTACAACAATTTTTTAATACAAACAATAATTTTGAAGTAAATCAATGAAACATATGTTTTTCATATTTCCGGGTAATTTTCGCCGGAATTCCTCAGAAACATTTTTTTATCGGGACCAAATTTTACACCGTTGCTTTTTAGATAAGAAGAAAAAGAGTAGGACCCCAGGGTCTTTCATTTTCTACAATTTGTATTTTACGCTACGCCCTACTATTCACACTAGCTATGAACTAAAACTCTTTCCGGAAAGTTAATATTTACTTAAGCAATCATAAACCTTGGTTACAAGGTACCTACATTCTTGAGAACAATACATTTATTTGAGTAAATTTAATTAGTCTTTTTTATCTTCTTTTATTTGCTTGAAGATAACCAAGTTGACGTGGAACATGAGACGGTTAAAAATGTATTTTCTACTAGAAATGAGTTCATTCAAAAGTTAAAAGTTCTCTGTCGACAGCAATATCATCAGTAAGGATCAGTGGACAGGAAAATCATCAGGTAACTGACATAAATTATAATTGATATCAGCACCAAAATACTGCAAAATCAAAATTGAAATATGTATAAAATGTAAACAAACCACTGGGAAATTTCCATATAAAATCACTTTTAAACTTTTCATCTATTCTCGAAATATTGTAAATAAGTAAGCATTTTGTTTCTTGCTTTTTCGTAGAATGGGGCAAAGCGGCTTGTTTTTTTTTTTCAATTTTGTACAATAAAGTGCAAGAAAAAATTCGAATTAGGTATGAGGTACTCAGGTATTATTAATAATATTATTATTTGGTACTATAAAGCATAAACATACATTTAATTCATAAACAACAATTTATCATCCCTTGGAATACGAGTCACTTTACCCCACAATATGGGGCTAAGTCGCTCACTCATAAAAAAGTAAAAAAAAAGCGCTTAGAAGGAAAACCTTACATAAAAAGTAACTATCTATAAGTTTTCTAATCATTTTAAAGCAAATAAAGATATCAAAACGTTTGAAAACGTTGAATAATCTGCTCATCGTCATTTGGAACATAAACAGATTTATTCACGACCCCGAAATTTCCTATATACGAATCGTCTTCGGTGCACCTCGAGGAGACTTTTTTTGTTTTTACAAAAGGCATTTTTAAAACAATTACAGCGTTTTTGAATGTTTCTCAACTTTTATAAAGAAATGTATCAAGTTCACACCAACTTTGAAAATATCATCAAAATCGAAATGCTAACAACTATAGGGGATTTTTTTATTTTTTCAAACAAAAACAATTATTTAAACAAATGAAGTGTTTATAAAATTTTCTTACTTTTCCACAACAATTTTTATATTGATGCAAGTCATTAAAAACGAACTAATAGTCGGATCGAAAAATTGAAAATACCTGTGGATTCGTCTCCGAAAAATTCCAATTTTTTGAAAAATTCCATTTTTTTCTTTTTTTTAAAATTCTTTAAACAAATAGACTATTTCAAATTCTGAGGAATTTATTTGAACACTGTAAGAAATTTTGCTTACTTCGCGAATGAATAATCGTAAAACATAGAGATTGAGGTACAAACTTGTTTTTTTTTTATGTCAAAAAGTGATTGATTAAACATTATCGTCTTCCCTCCACGTTAAAGGACTACACCACTGTGAAATTCAGAATTTTTGAAAGTCAATATTTCAGAAAGTTATTAACGGATTTAGATTTTCTTTTTCCTGTCTTGTTGGAAAAAATGATTTCTACAAATTTTGTATGAATTTTTTTAAAAATAAAATCAAAATTTTTAACATAGTTAACGAACAAAATGTTGTGTTGTCATTTTTGGATGAGTGGTTTTCGAGAAACCTCTGCCGTAGTGGCAGAAAACACGGTTTCGATAAAAACGCATTCAAAGTTTGGCGTACGAATTGCAGCCAGAGTTTTACAAATAAAAATTTATTATTCAAAATAATATTCTGGTGGTAATTTTTCACGGATTTCGATATTTTTTGTTTAGAAATCCATACATACATCAAATTTGGAAGAAAGTTATCGAGTCCGATGTGTGAATTTGTTGATGAGTGCAATTTTGCATAAACAATTCCGCGACGGGGCTATACAAAATCATCTGCATCTTTGACAATTTTCAAGATATCACCATGAAAATTTTGCAGCATATTTTCGAATCTATAAGAGCAAGAAAATGAAAACAAAAATTTTTTTTGAAAATTTCACAGTGGTGTAGTCCCTTAAGCCGCATACCATGGCGCCGTTCCATCTATGGATTTTAGTCCAAGCAAATTAACTTATTTTGAGGCTAAAAAAAGAACATTGTTAGCAGAACTTGGACAATTGAAAATGATAAAGTGGCTTATAATAAACGTACAAAAAATGAAGGCATGAGCAGGGGTGTGGCGTGGTTGATTTGAGGGGGGGGGGGGCATTATTGTGATTTCCGGCGAAAGTTGACGTCACAGAAAAAAGTCTTCTAAAGAAACATATAGATTATAACAAAATCTACAACTCTTGTATTCATTACTTTCTCACATAACCTCAAAATGTCAGAGAAAATTTCGAAAAACCGTGTTTTTTTTCGTTTTTTATTTTTCATTTCGGCAAAAATAATTTTACTGCAAAAAAACTTAATAAAAGTATACCTTTTTATGTCCTCAATATCCACAAGTTTTTTCAGATGGAAAAATTAAGAGGCTTCCGAGATAATCATTTGTTCCGGTCCGAAACACTTTTTGTCAAATGAAATTTGTCCTTCAGAAAATCATCGTACAGAGTTCTTTTAGGGCTCAAATTTTTCGTTTTGACACATACTTTTCAGTGAAATAAAAAAAATAGTCCCATTCAAAAACATGCTCAAAAATAGAAAAAACTCGAAAAGTGACTTGCAACAATCAATTTTTCACTAAATGTTGATAATTTGTTCAAATTTTAAAATATCTTGAAAGACTGATTACACTATTTAATTTTACGGAAAAAAATATGAAAGAAACTGTGTTTTATTATTTGACCAGAAGCTTAATTTTTGAACACTAACGCTATCAACATTCAAGTCGAATAACGGGGCTTCAGTCATACCTGAAGATTTATAAAAAATTGCTTATACATCTATAAATTTAACGAAAATTCAAAAGCTAATTGATTTTAAGGCAAAACAAATTTAAAAATTCGTATTTTTTTTATTCATCTGAAGCTTCATTATTCGACTTGAATGTTGATAGCGTTAGTGTTCAAAAATAAAGCTTCTGGTCAAATAATAAAACACAGTTTCTTTCGTATTTTTTTCCGTTAAATTGAATGGTGTAATCATTTTCTTGAGATATTTTGAAATTTAAACAAATTATCAACATTTAGTGAAAAATTGGTTGTTGCAAAAGTCACTTTTCGAGTTTTTTCCATTTTTGAGCATGTTTTTGAACAGGGACGTCAAAACGAAAAAATTGAGCCCTGAAAGAACTCTGTACGATATTTTCTGAAGGACAAATTCCATTTGAAAAAAAAGTGTTTCGGACCGGAACAAATGATTATCTCGGAACCCTCTTGATTTTTGCATCCGAAAAACTTTGTCGATATTGAAGACATAAAAAGGTATCTTTTCATCAAGTTTTGGCAGAATAAAATTATTTTTGCGGAAATAAAAAATAATTGACCAAAAAAACAAAAAAAATGGTTTTTCGCATTTTCCTCGAGCATTTTGATGTTATATGAAAAAGTCATGAATACAAAAGTTGTAGATTTTTATATAATCCATATGTTTTCTATTGATCACTTTTCTCTCTGACGTCAACTTTTGCCACAAATTACAATAATACCATTTTCACCCCTTTTCGCCCCACCCTCAAATCAACTCCGCCACAACCCTGCTCGCGCATTTATTTTTTTTTACGTTTATTATAAGTCACCTAACCATTTTCAATTGTCCACGTGCTGTTAACAATTTTCTTTTTTTTTGCCTCAAAATAAGTTAATTCGCCTGGACTAACCATCAGACTGGGTTAGTAATCTTGTAATAGTAGAAGAGCCAGACAAGTCTTTGAGGTTATGTTTGGATCCCATGATCTGAATAAAGCTATTAGAAGATAATTTTGTAGATCTCCGACTATTGATGAAATAAATAAGAAGTTATCAGGTAAAAAAATATTCTCAGTGGTAGATTTGAAAGATGGGTTCTGGCACGTAGACTTATCTGAAGAATCAAGCAAACTGTGCTTATTCAGTACACCCTACGTGTGTCGTAAGTTTAACAGATTACCCTTCGGTTTAGTGAATTCACCTGAATTGTTTCGAAAAATGAATAATGGCAATTTTGCAGATATGAAGGAAGTTTCAGTCTATTTTGATGATATATTAATAGCGGCGGATTCTGAGAAAGAGTATGATGAAATTATTTCAAGAGTCATTGAACGTGCAAAAGAAAGAAATGTTAAGTTAAATCCGAAAAAGCTTCGATACAAAGTCTCAGAAGTTGAATTTGTACGCCATATCTTTAGTAAGGATGGAATGAAACCAGATCCGGAATGTGTTCGTGCAATATTAGAATTGGAAGAACCGTCCAACAAAACTGAAATACAAAGAGTTTTAGAGATGACTAACTATTTAAGGTAGTATGTGCCACAAATGTCTAAAATAACAACTCCTTTAAGGGGTTCTCTAAAATATGATGTCGTATGGAATTGGTTTCCGGCTCACCCGAAAGCGTTTTGAGACTTGAAAGCTAAAATTCCACGGCCTCTGTTCGTAAAATGTTTGATCCTAACAAGGAAATAACAATTCAATCAGAGGCAAGTAAAAATGGATTGGGCTGCACTCTAATTCAGAAAGGAAAACCAGTTGCATATGCATCCAGAAGTTCAACAGCCACTGAGAAAAACTACGCGCGGATAGAAAAGGAATTTTTAGGCATAAGTTATGCCATGGAAAAATATCACCATTTTGCTTATGGTAGAAAAATGAAAGTTTTAAGAGACCATAAGCCATTGGCTGCGATAATAAATAAAAGTATTTCTCAAATAGCTTCGCCTAGACTCCAAAGAATGCGTTTTAAGTTACTCAGATATGATATAAAACTGGAATACTTGCCAGGCAAGTATATGTATTTAGCTGATCTATTATCACGGGCTTTCATTAAAAATAATGTAAAAGATGACGAAACTGTGAAGGAATACGTTTATAGTATTAACTGTCGATTAGGAATAAGTGAAAGTAGACTTAAAAAATTAAAAAAGGCTACAGGCGATGATAAGGTTTTAGGTCAGGTAGTTCAATTTGTAAAAAATGGTTGGCCGGAGCACAAGAAACGTGTATCTGCCGTTGCTTGAATCTATTGGAAGCTCAGAAATGATATACATGTGGGAAATGGTTTAGTGTTTCTGGGTCACAATCTAATATTACCTAATTTAATGACAGTTCAAATTGAAAAGAAAATACCGGAATGTGAAATTTGTGAAAAGTATAGAGCTAGTAACTGTAAAGAAGAAATGTTATCTCACGAAATTCCAGAATTAACTTTTTCGAAAGTGGCAGCTGATATTCTGGAATTTGGGGGGAAAGACTATTTAGAAGTTATGGACTATCTCTCAAAATGGTCAGAATGTTGAGAATTTTCTCGAGAATGGGATTTCAAGTTTATTACAAGCAGTTCATGGTATCCAAAATCAAATGACCTTGCACAAAAAGCTGTTCAAATAGAGAAGGATATTTTAGAAAAGAGTAAAGAGTAGTGCAAAGATTTTTGACTATTTGTACTTGAATATAGAAATATGCCAATAACAGGAATGTATGTATCTCCAGCGCAAATTCTACAGAGTCGTAGGCTAAGAAATAAGATACCTGTTAGCTCGGGAATGTTAAAACCTTTCGTACAAATAGGGGTAAAAAAAAGTTACTGGAGAAGCAAGAGAAAAGTCAACACTACTATGATGGAAGTGCAAAACCTAGAGATCAGTTTAAGGCAAATGATTGTGCGCTCATTAAGAAAGGCAAGGTTTGGGAACGAGCGCTAGTATTAGAGAAACATGAAACGCCAAGATCTTATATTGTCTCAGTTGAAAGTGGACAGGTGTTGCGATGAAAAAGTAGTCACGTGCGAAGATCATTAAACAAACCAATTATAAACAGTTCCAGCGATGCATATGTTGAGAGCGATAATAATGCCCTGTCTCCGATAGTTGAAGAACGAATTGTTCCTTTGAATTCTTGTGATAAGAGAGAAAACGCAACCACGACTGTAAATACTGATTCACCTAAAGTAAATAATAGTTATGACAGTGTTAACCGCACCTCAAGGGAATATAAAACAAAGAGTGGTCGCGTAGAAAAAGTTACCTACTTAGTTCAATGCTTTGCTCATGTAAGCAAATTAAGAAGGAAGATGATGCATATTAGACGTGAGTGTGAACTAGGTTTGAGAGAGAGCCTATATGGGCACTTTGTACGAAGGATAAAGAATAAAGATGGCGACCTATATTAAACAAGTAGTTCATTGTTATTAATTTTTCACTTAGAAAGTGATAGCTAAACTTAAAAACTTCAGAAATTTTTTACACATTATTGTCATGAATTATTATCATTCGCTAAGAACAATGCTTACAACTACTTGTCGAATAATTTTTATTTGTTTGAACAAGTATTGTTTGTCTACAAATGTGCACTTCCCTATAACTCATGTGGCGGCACTATTTTCCTAGCCTCACAATGATATTCAAACACCCGTACAATCCACCCCTAGTTCTTCAACGAAATTCTTAAAAAATGTACATAATATACATATACCATAGAAATTTATTACTGCCGCAAACCCCTACTCGAAAGTTTTTTCTGGCTACGGGCTTGAAAATATTTCACGCATAGTGAAATAATTTAGAAGGGCAACTGACATAGAGACTAGTATATGTATACTGAAATATCTTGTAGAAAAATCATAAGTTAGAGTGTTTAACGAAAAATTTCCGAAGTTTCTTCAGCAAGAACAGCCTCAACATTATCTAAATAAAAAAAGTCGAGCAGGTCGCTTTTAAAAAAAGCTCTAGATCATATTCCTAACCCCACAATAGTATTAAGACACATCCCCAAAAACAACCGTTAGTTCTTTTAATAAAATGATTTCAAATTGTCTTCAGGTAAAACAGCTATAAAATTTTTGAATAAAAAATATTCACACAAGTTACCTTCAGAAAACTTCATGTTATATATATATATTTTTCAACAGTAATGTTTAACAGCCCATACCATCCACCCCTAGTACTTTTAACAAAAAAAATTTTAAGTGTCTCCACCTGAAACAACCATAAAATTTTAAAAACAAAAATAGTCACACACGTTCCTCTCAAAAAAATTCATGCTATGTTCTCAACCAAACACTGATAATCAACAACCCCTAAAATTCACCCCTAGTTCTTTAAACGAAGAATTTCCAGAATTTTAAGTCATTAAAAAAAAATTTAATTGAAGAAGCTTGAATTACTGTTCAGGTGCAAAGTATATATTATTTTCTCGAATGAAAATTTAATGTCTTCGAAAGTGAACAGTTTGAAATTTTTATCATTAAAAATTAAAAATTCAACATTATCAAAATCTAGAAATAAAATGTGCTATTCGAAAGGGTCCACAATGAATTAACTTTATGTTTGTTTTTTATCGATCTTGCGCTCGTTTAAAAAAAATGAGACATCTTGTGAACTTCGTAAGACTGTATGATTTACCAAATCTGAATTAAAATATTAATGAATGTCACAGAAAAACACGTTTTATGTTAAAGGATGTTTTATATTTAAAAGTTTGGAGGAATTTTCAGTATTTTGGAAAATTCAAATTCTAAGAATTTCGTTATTGATTTAAATTTTCACATGAAACTGAATTTTGATATTTTTGAATGTCAATTTTATCTGAAGTTCGAAAAGTCGACAAAATTTCATGTTGAGTGATTTGATGCAATTGCTTTTCCTGTAATTCAAAAAAATTTTCAGTATGTATTTATAGTTTCAGAAATTCATATAAAATATATAAATATAAATATATAAAATAAAATAAAATATATAAATATATAAAATTCATATATGAAATAGTTCGTTAAAATTAGATTACCAAACATTATCATCTGTAATATTTCTTTAAATTGTCGAAAAGATAAAAATAAGTACACTTTCATCGCGCAACTGGAAATTTTTGAAAAATTTGAAGAAATTTTGTTATTTTTAATCATTTCACATACAAAATCTGATCTGTTTTATCAATGTTCATCATAACGGAATCAATTACGAAATCAAATCATTACGAAAATGATAGCTTAATCGGAAAGGTGAGTAATGAAATGAATGTGAAGCAAAATAAAATACAACTACGATAACACAAAGAGAAGAAAAATTGATAATGAATGGGAGTTGTGGTTTGAGTATAAGATTAAAAGTTTTCACTTTCTGTTAATAAAATTAAGGTTAATAGATTTAATGCTTTCACGATGATTCATTATGATGAAAGGAGGTGTTTCGGGTTTCAATCGTGTGCAAAACT
>JAUMHM010000079.1:20132178-20144168 GCA_032362435.1 Melikaiella ostensackeni
CCGTCATCGCAAAAACATACAATATTTTTCCAAGAAAACATAGAGGAGCAATCGAAATCTTAAAACACCCTAATAACATCAATAGGGACAATGGATATAATATCAATACGATTTGGCTCTCCGCCCTCTCGGTTTTTTGAAAATGACTTGATTGGCCAGTCAGGTTCGACCAGTCCCCACGGTGGGCGCTCTGGCCAATCACGGGCATCGTAGAAAGTATATATAAGAGCAACATAATCTGAAGCTTCAGTTTCAGGTTAACCCTGAAGAAGTGAACTGCAATGTTCTCGAAACGTCGGCAGGATTCGTAGTTTTGCACACGATTAAAACCCGAAACACCTCCTTTCATCAAATTTGAGTTTTGTTAGAAAATAAATTCATGTCCCGAATGGACCGGTTGAATCGAGATAGAAAGCATCAGATAAATGTGTAATTATTTTAAAAGATGATGCGAAACCGACAACAAGTCCTGCTCAAAGAGTTCCTAATTCGATATTGAAACATTTGAAATGAACTTTGTCCAATCTTGAGAAAAAAGGAATCGCATTTAAATTAACAGAACCAACAGACTGGGTTAGTGATCTCGTAATAGTAGAAGAGTTAGACAAGTCTTTTAGAATATGTTTGGATCCACAAGATCTAAATAAAACTACTGGAAGAGAATTTTGTAGATCTCCTACTATTGAAGAAATAAGTGAGAAGCTATCAGGTAAAAAAATATTCTCAGAGGTAGAGTTGAAAAATGGGTTCTAACACTTAGAATTATCTGAAGAATCAAGGAAATTATGCTTATTCAGTAAATCCTTTGGGTGATATAAGTTTAACAGAATGCTTTTGGCTTAGTGAATGCACCTGGGGTGTTTCAAAAATTAAATAATGAAAATTTTGAAGATATTGATGAAGTTCTAGTCGATGTTGTTGATTTCTGAATAGCGGCGGATTCTGAGAAAGAACATGATGGAATTTTGTCAAGAGTCATTGAACGCGCGAAACAAAGAAATGTTAAGTTCAACCCGAAAAAGGTTGAATACAAAGTTTCAGAAGTTAAATTTGTAGCCCATATTTTTAGTAAGGATGGAATGAAACCCGATCCGGAATATGTTCGTGCAATATTAGAATTGGAAGAACCGTCTAACAAAACTGAATTACAATTAGTATTAGGTATTGTTATACGCGACTCGCGTAGGACGAGAATTTTAATATCAAATATGAAACTCTCTCGCAGAAGACGTTTATTCCTTAATAGACAACTATTTCAAATATTATTAAGACTTCGTAAGTAACCAGCCGGAACGCCCCTATCGCTGGAAAAAGGGACTTTTTTGCCCTGATGTGGACATACCTACGCATGTAAGTATGGCCATGTCAGGATAAGGAAGGTACGTTTTCCTCACGCCGGCAGAGTGGCAGAACCAAGTGTAGATGAGAGCCACGAGTGAAGCGCCCACGAGGCTCGAACGCGCGCATCTCCCTCCATTCACTCCTTTCCACTCCGCTCAACTTCTCGTGACTCTCGCGAGGTGCGACAGACATTGAAAGGCGTGTTTCGAAATGAAACGGTCAGAAAGATCAGGGCTGGAAATCTGCTCTGATCTAAAAGACTAACGGCTGGTCAGCCGCTGTTAGCTCTTAGTACCTGCCCGAGCTGGAAATCCGCTCGGACCAGGAGCCACTGCGAATACCGACTGCTACCTCGCTATCTCGCTCACTCCCAGGGCTGGTCATCTGCTCTAGTCAATGACTGCCACTATTGTCCTGCGCGCCATTACGCTACTGTCTCTCTTGCACTCAGGGCTGGTCATCCGCTTTGCTTGCGAGCTATTGTACGTCGAATTCCTTAAAAAAATACTAACCATACCTACATAACCCTTTTGTCTTCACGTTTATCGTCCAAATCCCTTCATTCACGGGTCGGCTGGTATACCAGCTCACATGTTCCGCTAATACGGCTGGCATACCAGCTGTACTCGGCTGGATCCTCACCCTCTTTATCCACCGAACGACAAACCCGCAACGACACACTGCATGACGTCACACTTCGCCCTCTCCCACACCCATTAGCTATCTCGGCTTACGCTGCATCTTCGCTTCGGCGCACCCTCACCAATCGCTCCCTCTCTCTCGCTTTCCTCTCCTGAAGCCAAAGCAAGAGCAAGACAAATTTTTTATTGACCGGGATTTGACAGTTGAAATTGAAAAGAAAATATCGAAATATAAAATTTGTGAAAAGTATAGAGCTAGTAACTGTAAAGAAGAAATGTTATCTCACGAAATTCCAGAATGACCTTTTTCGAAGGTGGCAGCTGATATTTTGTAATTTGGTGGGAAAGACCATTCAAAGCTGATTTCACCAACCTCGGTTAAAGAGTTAATCCTCCGTTAACCTCCGTTAACCGGCCGTTCCCCACGGGTGAACGTGGTTCAACCGAGGACTAACTTTTTGACTGAGGTTGGTGGAATCGGCCCTTAGAAGTCATGGACTACTATTCAAAATAGTTAGAACTGCATCCGGTGCTAAATAAGAAATCAGGTTCTGTGATAGGCAAGCTTATTGACATATTTTCAACTTGTCGGGTGCCAAAAGATGTAACTGCAGATAACCTGCCTTTTTCGTCGTATGAATGTCAAGAATTTGCTTGAGAATTGGATTTTAGATTTATGACAAGAAGTCCAGGGTATCCAAAATTGAATGACTTTACAGAAAAAGCTGTTTAAACAGCGAAGAATATTTTAAAAATAGAGTAAAGAGGAGCGCAAAGATTTTAGACTATTTGTACTCGAATATAGAAATATGCCAATAACAGGAATAAATGTATCTCCAGTGCAAATCCTACAGAGACGTAGGCCAAGAAATAAGATACCTGTAAGCTCAGTGATCTTAAAACCTTTTGTACAAACAGGCGTAAAAGAAAAAATTTTAGAGAAGCAAGAGGAAAGTAAACACTACTATGATAGAAGTGCAAAACCTAGAGAGCAGTTTAAGTCAAATCATTATGCGTTAATTAAGAAGGTCAAGGTTTGGAAACCAGCATTAGTATCGGATAAACATAAAACGCCAAGATCTTATATTGTCTCCTTTGAAGGTGGACAGGTGTTTCGTGGAAATATTAGTCACCTGCGATGATCATCGAATAAACCAATTATAAATGATTCCAGCAATGCATATGTTGATAGCGATAATAATGCTTTGTCTCCAATAGTTGATGAACCTATTATTGCTGCTGAATTCTTGTGAAAACAGAAAAAATGAAACCACGATTGTAACTACTAATTCACCTAACGTAAATAATAGCTATGACATTGTTAACCGTGCCCCAAAAGAATTTAGAACAAAGAGTGGTCGCATATCACAGTTTTAACATTTTTCCTATGTATGCAATTTAAGGAGGGAGATGTTGCATATTAGACAGTAGTGTGACCTAGGCTTAAGTTAAGAGCCTATATGATCACTGTGTCGTGGCCTAGAGAGAATAAAAATGACTTGGATACATTTTCCTTATCCCTTTCTATCTTAGAAATAGAAAATTATTTAAAGTGATAGGGTTTCTATATACTGACTTTCAACAGGGTGAGGCCGCGCCTTAAAGTTCCGGGGGTAAGTTGTTCCGTTGGTTTTATCTCTAGAGTGGAGAGAGATAGCGATACGTTCTGCGTACGCCTTGACTAGAGAGCCAATAACGCCAATGTATCTGTTATTTTTGGTAATGTCCGAGCACACGGTCTGTGTGTTTGTGAACAAGGACTAGTCACGCACCAAGTAATTTAATATTATTTTATCGCTATTTTTTGGTCTATTATGATCATTTAAGATCAGAGTCATTGGTTATTTCGTGGTTATAAATTAAATGACGTTTAAGAATATAAGGTGACAGCGTTTATTAGCCCATTTCAATGCATGACCTAAAAATTTTGTTTCCCTGCCTTAAAGCATGTTTTCCCCGTGACAATTTTCCCCATTGAAAAATCTGCAGCCATTATAAAGGGTGTTCCAGTACTCAAGGTACATTTTCATAAACTATCCAATCAACTAAATTTTCGCAATGGCCGTAAACCCCAGCCGAGCATCCACGCTTACTGCCTGAAGAGGGCCCATTTTAAGAAAAGCACATTTGTTTGTGGTACCACCCTTAATATAACCAATTAAAACACCGAAGCAGCCATGGATATGAGTATGGCTATGGCATCTGCATTAGAAGGGATGACCCTATAAAAATGCACTTTCCATATCCCTACTTTTGATAGATAGAATCCTCCCTTAAAGGACTTCCTCTGAGATGTAGCGAATGGCTCGATATACGTGACCGAAGCCTCCGAACCGTCCTCCGAGAAAATTGTCTTTAGCAAACTTGATTTGATTGATCATTCAAAGGAAAGATTCGAACTTCGAATCAATAGGCAGTTTGCGAATGAAGCAAACAAAAAGTATTAACGACTGTTATGCTCGTACCTCGTACCTTGGGATAGTCAAGTGGAGCGAAGCATCCATCAGATAAAATATAAACCTCTCAAACTGATGATACTACGATGATGATGAAACCAGTGACTGACTACGCTTTGGATGCTTATATTCGAGGGTTGCCTGATGAAATGGCCACGTTAGTAGATACGAGCAGTCCTAAAGATCTGCATGAGGCCTACGAATATGCGCTACATGTCGAGGAGAGACAACGATACGTCAAAAAAGTAAAAGCAACCTCGGTCTCCTCCTATAATTTATCCCGATGTAACGAACACAATCCAGAACGGACAATATCACCTAGTTCTTGCTCGAGACAGATGAACGGAACTTAGAAAAAACGAAGACCGGAGAAAACAAATAGTGCGACAAACGCCATTCAAAATACTCCCACTCTCTCGCCTCAATATCCCTTTTACAATCCACCTTATCCCACCTATACACCCCCATATGCACCCATCTACCTTTATCAAAATTCATTTTCCGCAGGCTGTGGTCATCCCTACCCACTACCATATCCTTTCCCTCAAGCGTATCCTTAAAATACTATAAAAAGGCAAACAGATAATCTCGGACAGACTCAGCACTTTTCCAACTTACCCAGCTGCTATTCTTTTCCAATTTTTTTCAAGAGAAAGCTTGTTTCTATCTCTTGAAAATGATCTATTGGGGAAAATGGGGTGAAAGAAATTGGTGGAGATATATGACATTTTTTGCACGAGAATACGTCGCCAAAGAACACTTGGGCGCGTCTAGAATGTCCAAATATGCTGCGACGCGGCAGCTGTGCGCAAGGAATGTAATATATCTCCACCAATTCCTTTTGCTCCATTTTAGCTCATAGATCATTTGCAAGAAATAGAAACAGGCTTTCTTTCGCAAAACATTCCTGAAAAAGCAGTGCCTACACTTGGACCAAAACTAAAAAATGAGTTTGAAATTAAAAAATAAAGGCGAAATAATTCCTTCACTGAAAAGTTTGAAAGTGAAAGCAATAGGAGAACTTGCCTAATAGATGTTCGGATATTAAGGAGCAAAAGATGTATGCCGGGATAGGGATGTGCGTGTGGCAAAAGATTGTTTATAAGGATAAGAAGTGTACGACGAAGAGTGTTATCGGTATGTTAGATGCTTGTAACGGGAGATTTTGGATGCTCATGGGTCAATGTGTAAAGTTTTGCTCTGTTTATGTTTGTGTGTGTGTTATGTGTGTACTATGATGCTCAGTGACTTTGCAAAGTCTTCCACCTGGGGTGTTTGCTAGAGAGATCATTCGACAACCCAGGCCGGAGCGGTGCTGTGTCGTGGGACAAGTATAATTGAATAAATATCATGCGACTGCCAGATTGATCTTAAATTTATTTCTTCTCCTATGCATCCTTTCCTTATCCTTATCACATAAATTTCTGAATCCCTAGTAGTGTAACGAAACTAGAACAGAATTAGTTTACGCTTACCCCGAAAGGGATTTGTCTTAATGGTTCAATGGTCCTGAATGGTGTGCACCATGGACACAATTCTTTTTTTCACACCACCCTGAAGTCAGCCGTCATGTCTGTAGAACAGGCGGAAAGAGTCTGATTTAGGCTCGCGAAGTACGCACTTGTCTTTATTAGCGGCCTGAAATCGGCTACTTTCCGCCTGCTCTACTATTAGGAAAAGGTCAAATTTCAGGGGAAGTTGGACGAAAAAATAATAATTCGCTATTTATATGACCACAGATACACATTGTTGCGAAGAAGCTAAAAATCTGGAGTGTCTTGAAACTTGTCGGGGAATCCTTCGTACAGCAAGTTCTGAAAAAGAGATTCTAGATGCTTTAGAAATCAAGTGTAGTCCAGTGAAGCCTCACTCACCTATGTGGAGTTGTTTCTTGAACCTCGTACCCTCAAGGATAAACCAGCTTCCGTTAGATGCGGGTAAACTTTCTTGCTGTGCCAAAGCTAGCACAGTAGCTTGTGAAAATTTGTGCCGGAAAACTTATTATGCTGAATGGCAACTGTCATGGACTCAGTTTGAAAGTGATTGCTTATTTTCGAGAACAGAAACTGAAATGAGAATATGCCTTGAAGATTCAGATAATTCGTGCAAATTTGGTTGTGATGGTCTGTCGTTTTGCTCTACTTTCAACAACAAGTTTTTCAACTTATTCAGGTAAGACTTTAAAAAAAAGAATATTATCTGTTATTATACGAGTATATCTTTCTTGGACAAGTCATGTCCTCTCATCGGGACTTCTTATAGTCCGAAATGAGAAAACTTCCGGTGAATTCTGTATTAAAATTCATTTCATGGAAATGGTGCACAGTGTGACGAAACGCGCGTCTATCGTTCAATGAGATCTACAGTCTATAATTTTGTTCCAATTTGCAATTTAAGAAAAATTAAAGTGCATTAAATTTTGCGACAAATATAAACTCCGCGATTTTGTAATTTTTCCTTGATTCTTTATTTATTTCTATCCATGTATACTTTCTCAGGTTCTTACATATAACCAAATCCCCCCTTTAAAGAAGGTCGACAATTATTCACACTTTGACTCAACCTCAATTACGCAAGTTGTCTTGAATACCGCGACTCTCAATAATATCACAGGTGACGACTGACATACTCAATCCTGTGGAGTTCCTAAATATCATCACGCATTTTCTTAAACTTCTGGCCAAGAGAGAAGAAAATGACAATTAACCTTATCCCAACGCAGCCGGTTATCGGAAGTCGAGTTTAGATGCAGACTTCCTGTCGTGAACGCAATGCAAAATAAAATTATAAGCTGGACGAATACTCTGAAAGATCCATCACTGACGTGGCTCAATGAGAAATCTAAACGATTTTCCGACGGGTCTGAAAGAAAGTGACAGCAAAAGGAGCGGAGAGTCAAGGAGAGCGAACGGATTCGAATTCGGTGAAGTTTGCTCAAGTGGTCAAGCTTTTAAAATTTCAAAAATATACTTGTCGAAATGTTTGTGTATGCTGCAAGTAGTTTATCCTCAAAATTTCAGTCCGATAAGAAAATAGTCGAGCTATTGCAAGCGTATTGAAGTTTTAAACAGCAAACAACGCAAAATTTGTTTTATACCTGATACACTAATAAATTTTGATAATTTTTGCCTACTAAAATTTTTAGTCTATATTTAGTGCCAACATATCTTGAATGACAGAAATGAAGAATTTTTTGAATAGAAAAAAAAACTTAAGATTGACCTGGATAACAATTTCATCAACAATAAAAGGGATAGCTGATATTAACTTTGTAATTACTGTAGCCCCTCAAAATGATATTTGTTCCCAAGGTAATATACGAGTATATCCTAAAAAAACAGTAGCTATAGTAATTATGAAAATTAATCTTTCTCTATATCAAGTTAAATATAAAAAATGAGAATTAAAATGAATTCCTCGATCAATATGGATAAATATACAAAAAAGAGGCCATATTTAAATGAATTTATCGTATTAATCACTCTTCATTCACCTTCTCTCTCGGTCTCTTTTTATATTTGTCTCTTTCTCTCCCGGACCTAGTTTCAATATTTCGTCAGCCCTCGATCTATATCGATCTTTCAGCGCATAACCAAAGTTCGCGAACGAGATATTAAAGATTCAAAGAAAACAAATCTGGTTATATCATTGTTATCGGAGTGAGATCTGAAGAGTATTCAGCATTTGATGTAAAAAAAGTAAATTTGGTGGTTCATCTCCCTGCAAATAATTCAACAGTGTTCACGGTCGAGACCCCTTTTTTTCTATCGTGGTGGTGCTTCTGGAGCGACCTTCTCTCCTTCACGGGGTTTCGGTACAACCTCTCCCTCGCCAGGCCCGAGTCAAACCGCTTTGCTTGCGAGGTAACCCCGTGAACTCTCGAGAAGTCTCCCTTTTGGTGGAGTCTCGCTCTTGAAAACAGATTTTTATCGACAAGAGAGCACTTTTTTATGGATTATACTCATGGCTGGCGGGTTACATTGAAATAGTTTAGTTTAAGTCCCGAATCGGAGATAAAGCTCCAATTACCGTTTTTTTATATATTGTTTCTACTTGTGTTAACTCTTTGACTTCCTCTGAGTACGGCAATTTTAACTGTGGCTTTTGTGACTAATGTGATTTTCCATATTATATGATTCATTCCAAAGCAGTTCTGTGATTACAATTATCGTCCATGAACTGTGATCAAGTTTTTTTTGTTCAGATTTCGAATTTTATAGTAAAGAAGTTCATTGTGATTAATTGGTCTTTGAATCATTTACCACTACCAGTTCTGGGGTCAATAATTGTTGAGCAATATGAGAAGTATAATGTATAGATAAAAATAATCCTGAAATAATTCAAATAATTAAGCACATTGCTAAAATAGAACCAAAGTTTCCTATAATATTAACACTTAAGGGAGTTGGAGGAGATAAAATTGCACTTTTTAAAACTTAATTAAATTTAAGTTTTCAAAATTTATTTTTACTCATAAAATATTTTTTAATTAATTGATTAATTGACGAATAGATTTTGGATTTAAATACAAAATAATTTTGATAATAATAATTAATGTATCCACTAGGGGCTTGGAGTGTGATGAGACCTGGATATCGGGGTATCAATTGGGAGCCTTGGGTTTGCTGAGTCCTGGATATCAGGGGTATCCATTGTGGGCCTTGAGTTTGGTGCGACCTGGATATCAGGAATATCTATTCGGGGCTTCAAGATTTCCTCAGTACTTGGGTCAACAGGGAGGTCAAAAATCCAGGATCCTGAGCATTTATGAGCCCGTTCTCTGGAGGAAAATCTGACTCTGGTGGAGTGACATTGGGGTCACTTGCGAGATTTACTTTACAGACCTGTTCACTAATCCGTTCCAGGATAGTGAAGGGGCCATTGCGTAGAGGGGCTACAGTGACAGTGAAGTCTTTTTGAGCGTCAGAAAGCTGGTGGTTTCAGACGAAAACTTGGTCGCCAATTTCGTATTGCTGTGGGGATTTTTTAGCAGCCTCTTTTGGTGCTTTTCTCCCTAAATATTGGGCCTGATGTTGCCTCACCTGACAGATTTGGGTGTCTCTGGAAACTGTGGACGTGGGCAGTTTTGGAAAAGTCCACTCATCAGGGCGTTTGAGCTTAGCTCCGAAAAGAAATTCGCTGGGAGTGTGCCCAGTTGCAACATTACGCTGAAAGCGGATGTTATAACGTATTTCGGGAATATCGAGATCCCAGTCCTTATGAGGACGCACGGTAAGGCGTTGACTTGTGCAATTCCTGAAATCTTGGTTGCGACGCTCGGTCGGGTTTGCTCTAGGGTCGTAGGTTGAAGTAGTCCAGCATGAAGTGGCCCATTTCTGACAGGCGTCGTCCAATTCTTGCTGTTAAATTGGTAACCATTGTCGGTTAGGAGGGCTCTGGGGTAGCCACAACAGCGGAAAACCTCGCTTTTCACGATGGTTGTTATCTGTAGGGCTTTTATACTACCCATGGGAAAGGCTTCTACACATCTTAAAAAAGGAAACAGTCACTACAAGCAAGTAGGTTTTTGCACGGCCTGATTGAGGGTAGAAACCGATTAGAGCGAGGGCCACAGTTTCCATGGGTTTTTTGGTACCCGGCTCCATGTCGAGGTGCTAATTGCTTGGAGGTCACTGAAATCTATTAAGGGGACCTACAGTTCAAAGTGAAATTACGTCATCGTCAGCTTGTTGGGCAAGGGTAATTTCATCGTAGATGTCCCATGTTCTACGGTGGCTAGATACGGTGGTTGCGCAGACTCGGAATGTTTATTTTCAGATGGCAAGATTCGTTCGCCGATGAAGAGATCTTCTTCGTTGTTATGACCCACGGAAACCTCGGCTGAAGCCACAGAAAGTTGGCTTTGATGGATTAGGCATTTTTCCACGGTGAAAGTTTTGGAGCCTAGTTGAAAAGTCCATTGCCTAAGTTGGCCACGGGTCTCTTTAACGCGATGTAGCCAAGCAACCGCTTCATTTTTAGTTCTAAGGGCGAAGGGGCGTCCTTGAAGGTAGGGGGTAAATTCATCAAGCGCCCAAATAATGGCGAGACATTCTCGCTCACTTTTAGCCTAACGGATCCGGGTGGGAGAAAAATTGGCAGTGGCGTAGCTAATAATGATTTTGGATAAGTCAGGCTTGGTTTGATAGAACTCTGCTTCGTCAAATTCCGCTTCTACTTTCTCGTTATGAGGGTGTCGGACTCGACTGGCTGGAAAGCCCTTATTCCTCGGAGAATCGCGGGACGTGATAATTCCAGGAGGGTGGTGATCCTGGATTCCTCAGGAGCATGGGATTGTAGACGCTAGAACAAAAGGTATTTCTTCTAGAGGAAAACAAAAACGGGCTTTTTCCCTTCTTGTTTCAGGGAATACAGTTGGGAAGTCACACGGCCGACGATGCTGGCTACATTATACTTTCGTAAGAATAGTTGACGGAATCAGCCCATTCATATGAAAGGTCCCGTAGACACTCCACTAGTTATCTACCCTTCACAAGAAGTCATTTTCGTTACAAGATAATGAACACGTAAATTAATTTTTGTTCTCAAAACTTTCACGTAAGGTGTCGGTGATACCCTATCTCCTATTTTAAATTCGGTTGGTCTTTTTCTCAAATTATATCTACTTACCTGCTTGTTATTTGCGTTATTTAAATTTCTGTGGAATTTCTCTTTCATGACGTGCAACCTTCTTCATCTGTCAGCCCATTTGTCTATGCTTTAAAATTCTATTTCTCTGGGTTAAACTGAGTTCACGAGTTTTCGCTTGTATCAATCAAATTGTAAACCGTCCATATATTTGTCTCAAGTAAAGTTGTCATTTTCTATATAGGTTTTAATTATTTGTTTTATTGTTCTATTATAGCGCTGTGTTGGATTAGTCGGTGGGTAATATTTTAGTGCCTTAGTTAATCACGTCCGAGTGTACCCTTGGCCAGAAGTATTGCTCGGATATTCTCGCGTAAGTTTTTTCTGAGAATAAAAGTCCCGCCTGAATTTCGTCGTGGTTTTCCCGTAAAATCTGAGCTCTAAGTTTCTTAAGTACGACTATTTCCAAGCGTTTGAGTCTGGTATTATTTTTGCTTTTGACGGATATGGTCTAAAAATGTAGATTTGTGAGTCTCGTATTCACCATTTCTTGTGTTTTTCCGGTCTTTTTTAAATTTGTCTTATTTAACTTGAGTACTAGTCATTTGCCATATCGTCAGTCCCAGCTCTCAACCTTTCCTTCAACTTTAATAACTAGTGCGATCGCGTCATCTAATAAGTATATTTTTGTGTCGGGAATACTCATGTAGAGTTTAATAACCAATCTGCGTAAAAAATTACCAACTAGAGTTTCTTTGTACGCCTCGCTTCTACTGATACAATGTCCGCCTTTGGTTTTTCTGTGTTACATGTCAACGCGAACGCGATTAATTTCGCTGACTTTCCTGATCTCGAAAGAGCCGTAGGGATCAAATTTGAAATTCCTTTGCAATACATGACTTTGTAGTCATATACAAGCAGCTCTAATGCTCATCTGTCCAATTGGCCAGTGCGTTTATTAGGT
>JAUMHM010000079.1:20149608-20164658 GCA_032362435.1 Melikaiella ostensackeni
ATGTGATTTTCGTTCGCAGTAAAAAATATTTATTAAATTTCTTTAAATGTTTGTTTGTTTTGAAGGATAAACGCTGCCTCTTGTTTTCCTGTGATATTCTTGTAACACATAACTTAAACACTGAAAGCGAATGAAGCGAAGTGCGGAACGTGCGAACTGTCGAAATTATGCGCTTGTGATACAGCCAGCTTTAGTAGTGCGGCGCTGTACGTGTTTGCTGGAATTAGAGTGCCGCGCTCTCTGTACACCTTCGCCTCCTGGTCCTGGACCGATATTCTCGAAAGACATATCGCAGACATACTTATTAGAGACTTTCCGTGTATAAGAAGTCAAGTACGCAAGATCATACATACATACATACATATCCAGAAGTGTTTACCTTACCCGGTGACCCTATACCCTGCACCACATTAACACACCATGAAATCATGCTAAATTCAGGCAAAGTGCTCAACTTGAGATCACACAAGCTCCCCGAAGCTCACAGGGAATTTACCCTAGAACACACTCAAAAACTTCTAGAAAAAGGAATAGTTAGGCACTCGCAATCACCTTTTAATTCACCACTTAGGGTAGTCCCCAAAAAAGGGAATAAACTCAGAATGGTTATCGACTACAGACAACTGAACAAAACTACGGACCAGGTTGCCTATCCTTTACCAGTCATAGGCGATATCTTAGATCAACTCGGACGAGCAAAATACTTTTCAGCATTTGACATAAGTGCCGCATTTCACCAAATCCCGTGTCAGAAGAGTCAAAAAAAGATACAGCATTCTCTACCTCTCAAGGACATGACGAATACAACAGAATGCTCTTTGGCCTCAAAAATGCCCCGGCCACATTCCAACGAATTATGGACAACGCTTTTAGGGGACTTATAGGAAAAGAATACTTTATCCATATTGACGACATTGTAATATTTGAGAAAACCTTGAAAGAACATAACAAAAACTAAGTCACCGTTCTGGAAAGAATCAAACAATTCCAACTAAAATTAGAACTCTCCAAGTGTGAGTATCTCAGACCCGAGCTCGAATACTCAGGACACGTAATTACAGCAGAATTGAAACCTAACCCAGCCAGAGTAGAAGCAGTTCAAAATTTTAAAGAATTTAAAACTGTCAAACAAGTCCAATCATTTCTAGGACTTGCTGGTTATTATAGAAAATTTGTAAAAAAAACTTTTTAAACAAAGCGAAACCCTTAACGAAGTAAACACAAAAGGACACTATCTTTGATTGAAAGCCTAGATGTACAGAGAGTTTCGATACATTAAAAAAGGCACTATGCGAATCACCCGTTTTAAGATCCCCAGATTTCGAAGATACATTCACCCTAACAACTGATGCTTCTAACCACGGATTAGGTGCAGTATTGTCACAAAACGAACATCCTCGCTTATTTATATCAAGAACGCTTAATAAAGCCGAGGAAAACTACAGAACCAGCAAAAAAAACTACTAGCCATAGTATGGGCAGTTAAAATATTAAGACAATACTTGCTTCGAAAACCTTTAAGATCCAAACCGACCACAAAGCTCTATTATGGCTCCATATTGTCAAAGACCCCGGTTCACGATTATTGAGATGGAGGTTAAGACTTGAAGAATATGAATACAAAGTGCAATACGTAAAAGGGAAAGAAAACAAACCCGCAGACTGCCTACAAAGATGTTTGCCTATCCGAGAAAAAGATCAATTACAAGATACTTTTGAGGACGCCCTCATAGATGAACTAGAAACGAAGTTACCAGAAATCGAGGAAATAGACATTTCAGGCATACCCATCTTTAAACAGTTAGAAACACTAGAACCTATGATAGCAAAGCCTAAAATCACTAAGATGAAAATACTGAAACCAAAAGAAAAAGTCAAGATACTCAGCAGACAGAAATCAGAATCATTCATAGATTCTGACGTGGAAGATGAGTCGCAAGAAACAACTAAAAACCCCTAAGTCAACTAGTACAATGAATTCATAGGATGGCGACTAGAGCTCGTCACCAACGAGCAAGTGAAAATTAACTCAAATGCTGTAGGAAAATTATGGAAGCAAATTACCAAAGAAAGTATGCCGAAATATGGCGAAGAAAACTGGCTAAAACACTTAGCTTGGGTTATAGATGAAATTAGGGATAGAAAATTGACTCTAGTGCGACCACAATTCGGAGATCCATTATTTACTCCTGTACAGAAAGAAATAATCCAAGAACTAATACAATTCTTATCAAATTATTATCCAGATACGGGATTCCATTCATGCTTCTCGAACATCCGAGAGCTCATTAAAGCTGAACTAACTGTGAATTCGATCTCAAAGTGTGTCCACTTTGTTTTTATTTATAATTGTATGGTGCTCATTTCATGGACATTTTGCTTCCTCATAGAGGAAGCATTATTATATCACTATACATTACTACAGTTAGAACCATGACACTCGTACTCTTGAATAGGAAGCAAAAGGAACAAATCATGGAAGAGGCTCACTCGACTTACCTGGTAGAGAAGAACACCTTAGAACGAGCAAAAAAGATTGGGATATGGTTAGGAATGGACGAACAAATTAGAAAATTATGTCAAAAAATGTCCTATCTGTCAATCACAAAAAACCACCAAAATAACCAACCAAGCATTCAGCGTCTTACCCGACATCCGAACAAAAAAACTTAATTAAAACGTCAATGGCCAAAAATAATAAGAAATGGGACATTTTAAAATTTATCAGCTTTGCAATAAACACCATGAAGAACACAACTTTGGGAACAACACTTTCCAAGGCTACTTTTGGTAGAGAACTCAATATCCCATCTACAATAGCCCCATCGACGAATCTCACATATCAAGACTTGATCAAAAAATGGAAACTACGCCATGACCGTAATATTATGAAAATGAGGGAGAGAATAGAATTAGAACAAGAAAAGACTAAAAAGCGGTTATACGAAGGAATGGTAAAAGCACAACCGATTTACAAATGAGGCGATAAAGTAAAAATTGAAAATAATACTAAAGCCAACAAACTTGATCCTAGTTGGAAAGGTCCATATGCAGTAATAGATTTAATAGATAAGAACAATATTAGATTAAGGGATAAAGACAAATTAATCCGAATACATATTGACCAGATAATGCCTTATTTTACAGATGAAGGTGTTGTCACTAACCTGCGCAATAATAATCGCTACTCGAGCAGATTACGTATTACAAGAAGTAAAGGGAAACGTCTATTTCGAAAAGATAAAAAAGTACATCTTCACCATGAAAAATGGAGACTAATTATAGATATAATTTTGACGACAGCGGAACAGAGGTGAGAAGCAATAGATCACACCTTAATTTTAGCAGAACGAGCTTGCGCAACTTCATGTGCGACAAGGAAGAATTAAGAATAGTGAAAGAGAGATATAACCGATTGACCTCTAAAATTACAATCCTACACAAGTTACTCGGAAAACAAAGGTATAAAAGAGGATTAGCTAATTTCGTCGGCGAAATTTCTAAAACCTTATTTGAAACAATCCGACTTGACCCAAATAAATTCCGAATTTGATAAATTATACGCCGACAACAAAAATATAGCATCAGTAGTATAGAACCATACAAAGATTCTTAAATTAATACCAGATTCCTCTTCAACAGAATATTTATCGATAAAGCAAGAAATTGGAAAGGAACTTGGACTAGCACATAAATTAGGACAAACAGTAAACAATAATACTAAGGACAATTTTGTTAACACCAAACGTATATTGATCACACTCTCAATAGACGAGATGAACGAAGATATCGATACTGCTATTGATGCTATCAATAATCGCAAACACGAGATAGCACACGCGCAAATTTTAACGCCTGAAATTTTAAAAGATACATTACAGGAGTTTGAAGAACATTATAGAACATGTTATCACTTTGATAACACCGAAGAAAACTACCAGCATATCCTCGATATGAGTTCACTCTCTGTAGCAATAGTTCAAGGACTTTTTACTTATATTTTAGACATACCCGTCTTAGAAGAGGAAGAAGGATCATCACAAAAGATCACACCTATTCCTGAAAAGAAGGGTAACGTTTATTTCTCTATTATACGTGACCACGAATTAGTAATTAAATTCAGAGACTCATAAGTTCCCAGAGACAGACAGACGATTAAACATTGCAAAACAATAATGAGTTACCTGATTTGCAAACGAAACCAAACGAATTTCAAAATAATGGATAGTAAGACCTGTGAAGCAAGCCTCTTCAAAAGATACGTCGATTTAAACTGTAATCAATCTCCGTATTCAGTGCATAAGGAAACGTTCACACCTTTTTCCAATGGATACATTATAATCCTTCTTGTCAAAACAAATTCAGATATAAGCTGCGACAACAATTTAACGGCCGTAGAAATAATCAATCCTGTTAAAATAAAAGGCAATGATTGTAAATTATAAAATAATTATGACTAGATACACCTACCCAAATATTTGGAGGAAAGACAAACCTATCGGATTAATGTAACTTATGACGTTAGTTACGATAAACAGGACCTGAAGAAACTAGAACAGAAGTTGATTTAACTTTCCAAACAGGTAGACACCGATGAACTTAAACAAGCTCGTCTAAGCTTGGAAGATGCCGAAAATACGTTGAAAAAATACAGCTAATCACCGTCGTATGAAAACTTGGGTAACAGAGGGGTGTCACGCATTTAGAGTTCGATCTACATCTTTGTTACGCATTCAGACGTTGACCCACTTTTTTAGGTAAGCTCGCTTACCTCTACTAGAGTATAAGTAGGAACGGGCGAGGGGCCCTCAGGCAGTTCTAATCTAACTCTACGATTGTAAAATTGTATCAAACCTCTGAAGAATTAATAAAGAATACCGAATTGTCTGAAAGCAATTCGGTTACTTTTTAAAAACATAAATAGACGTTTTTACGTATAACATCATGGTGTCTATGTTTTACAAAGAAACTCGATACAATTTTTAAAGTTTCAATAAAAAATTGAAATGTTGTGGGTTGATTTAAAACTAATCTATTCAGATTATTCCATTTTTCAAAAAGAAAAAGGTAATAATCCAAACCAATAACATATTTATACAAAATTGCTAACTTCATGAAATTTGTGAACTATATTTAAGTAAAATGGATATCTTTTGATGAAGTAAGTTAACCATTACCACCTCAATTAAAAGAAATCTTAAGTATTCATAGGCAACCCTGCAGATTGGAACAAATTCTTGTTTAATGCCTCTCTTTTAAAATTTCTTAAAGATCGAAATGAAATTTACTTTCTTATGAAAATTTTTAGTGTACTGAAAAAAGAACTCCCAGAAAGTTCACAAATCAAAACTCGTCTTCGAGACTATCCGCTTTTCCGGCTCATTTAAGATAATTATACAATTAATGTACAAAAAAAAGAAAAGAGAGGGAGAAAAAGGAGAGAGTCAACCAAAACCAACCTCACACTCTTTTCTTTTTCACGTTTTTTTCATACTGCTGGGGACCAACATGTTTCGAAGGCAATTTAGACTTTCTCACCAGGGGTAATTTATGAAAATATTTTATAACGTTTTACCATTTTTTGAAAAAGAATAACCAGTCCCAACCCCTCGTAAAAATCATCTGTTCGAAGAATGCCAATAGATTTTGGGAAACTATTCAGAAAGTCTTAGCCCCAAATATCAAGATTCAGAATTTATTCTAAAGAGACAATAATAAGATAGTCGAATATTTTAACATCCAAATATGAAATTCAATTTTAAGTGTATTCAAATATTATATCTCAAATTATGTACACAGGAAATTATATAAAAAATTACTTTATCTATTCTTATATTCATGTTTTTGTTAATATAATTGTCAGTGTAATTGATAAAAATGTTGATGGAAAGTAATTTTATGATATATATTACTGAAAGTCTGGTATAGGAGTATTAAATGAATTCATTCAGTTAGTGAAAACTTAGATTGGATGCATTACAGAAGGAATTCTACACGAACAAGTTAACTTACAATGCAATTTTTAGGCAATGTTGCCACACAATGTTTTGTCAATATTTCCGTCCAACATTAGAGACATTTTCTATGCTTCACATTACTCGAAATCCACGATTTTCCATGATGTCTTGAAGAAAATATCGTATACACCACGGGAGGGAAGCACTTTTTGTGAAACGCCTGCTTCCCTCCCTAGATCCATATTATACTATTGAGTGAAAAAAGTTGTTGGCCACAATGATTTTTTGATCAATTCACTAAACCATTAGGTGTTTAAGCATCCGCAAAAAACTATTCTCGCAGTTACACCAATCTGAATCTATTTTAAGGGGTGTTAGAAATTCTTGTTCATCCTCTGCAGTAATGGAACTTGTTGGCCCCACTGATTTTTTGATCAACTCAATAAATCAAGGGTCAAGGTCCTAACATCTCCAGGAAAGCACCCTTGCAGTGACGTCAAAAAATGAGTGGGGTCAACAAAAACTTTTTATTGCGGCGAAAATGGTTCGATCGTTCTTAGTAGAGGATGATTAAAAATTTCTAACTCCCTTTAAAGTAATTTCAGATCGGTGTTACAGCGAATAAGGTTCTTTGTAGATATTCGAAACGTATGTTTTGAAGAATTGTGGTACTAAACAAATCAGTATGCTTCTATTATTCTCTGGATACTTTAATTTCCCTATGTACGAGAGAAAAATAAAAATTATGATCCATAAAAATTATTTGAGAGTAATTTCATTGTGATCATTGTTTATTGTTTTTGTAAAAAAAGTCCTTAAGGGGATAAGCCTCTAGGAATATTCGTCACGAAATCCTGTACCAAAATTTTGATAAATGTTATGATTTTTCTAACTGCACTAGTACAAGTGCCTATTTAGCAATCCTCGGTTATGGCTTTAGTCCAGCTATTCGTACAAAGGTTGTTTGGATGGTTTTTTTGAATAATCAAACTTCCCCTTTCTGTCAGCCATCGAGGAGATCGGTATTTGTTACTAATTTGTCACTAGAAGTTCGAGTGCACTGGCGCACTTTCTTTCCCCGTCGTGCCTATCTAACATGCTGGCAAGCGCCACGCCGTAGTGGGGATGTCGCCTGGAGAATCAGCGGCCACTTACACAGACTGGGACTCCCACTCACGCACGCCAGACTGTTTATACCGCGTTCCAGATCGGTCCAGCTTAAATATTTTATAACTATACAACATATAATAATAATAATGCATACCAACTTCTTAAAAATTGTAGACCAAATATTAAATATATAGACTTTGTTTTGTTTTGGCCTTAGGTCTTTTAGGCCTTTTTGAAAATTTTAGACTGAATATTAAATATATAGACTTTTTTTTGGCCTTAGGTCTAGAAATGTATAATTAAAATGATACAACTGAGTTTAATCGAGAATTGTCTATGCATTTCGTCGTGAATTACGAACTTATCAGAACTGAAAATACAGAGATCTGAGCCAAAACAAAACAAAATAATGCATACTATTTTACAGATATTTTATAACTAATTTTTGTGAGAGGAATTTTTGATTTTTTTATACAGTCATATGAATCCGGACACTTAAGTCTGGGACACCTTGTACATTACGAATTTTTGTTCTCCAAAATTTTCAAGAAAATATAATTATCAAGGGGAAGATTTAGAGAAAATTTTCAAAATTTTAGAACTGTCAAATCACTTACTATGTTGAGTGTTTGGGAATTTTGAATATATAGACCAATTTGTAAAGCTTATTAAATTCCACATTTTTGTTTCGACGATTTCTAAGTGGAAAATTAGGTCAAATTCAAATAGTTTCAATAAAAAATCATTTTTTAATTCATTAGATTTTAATCAGTGAAAATTCACTTTGAATCAATACAAAATTACTAGATGTCATTGTATTTGACTCATCCCAGTGGATTTGCACTTATCAATTAAGCTCTGAAAAAAGTCACTGATTCAAAGTGAAATTTCACTGATTTAAATGTAGAGGAAGAAAAGTGTTGTATATTTTCATTTGAAGTTTAAATCTGCTTATTATTTGTATTACAGATTCACTGTGCCAGAAAATAACTGATGCTGGTGTCTCCGGATATGCACGACAAGCAAGAATGATGAGAGTTTGGAAGTATTTGTCCGAAAAAAATGTATTATAAAATGTAAAAGTTGGCTTTTATTTTTTCAACAAATATTCGTTATAGTCGCCAAAAAGACCAACACTTTTTTAGAATTACGCTGCTGAAACAAAATCCTAAGAATATCTCAGGCGAAAATTTCAGGCCAGTTCGGGTCGATTTCAGTCAAATTCAAGGTATAATTTGAATGATTTCTTCTCTAGAAAAATTCTCAGATATTTGGGTCCTTTTTTATAACTTTCTCACTTCATAATTTGAAATATATATATATTTGAAGCTCTGACATCTGGCCACCATTTTATTAACCCCGCTTCGTCAACCTTTACCACAAGAATCCTCCCTATCTGGTTTGTTGATCAGATGCCGAGTTGGGCCTACTTTCAACAGTTTTAAGGCAGCATCTGTAGTTCCTTGCTATTCAGGAAAATTTCGATTATATTTACAAAACCAAGTTTATGAGCTTTCAGCAAATTTATGAAGGCTACGTGGATCTTCAGAAAGTACAATCTGTGTACTGGTAGAGAGAAATCTTAGAAAATTGACTGACTCTGAGAATCTTTAGTGGATTTCCAGTGAAGCTGTATCCTCAGGGTGAATAGGAATTCTGTTTTGCTCGTTTCCGTTTCGTTTTTGATGTCGGTTTCGACGTCGCGTTAGTTATGGGACATCGCCATCGAAACATCGATGTTTTGATTTGGATACATCGATGTTTAACATCGATTGTCGACTTTTCGATATATCGAAGGCTGCTTGAACTTTTTCGGATTTTCTCGTTCAAAATCTTTTTTTTAATTTCCATGAGGCGCTAAGTCCTCCAAAGGATACCAAATGTATTGTATTATTAAAATAAGTTCTTACATGCTTACAAAATTGATATTTATTTAAATTTAAAAATATTAAAACATCGATGTTTGTACAACGATATATCGACGTACGATTTTAGACATCGACGTTTTCAAACATTGAACTTTTTATTTCGATGTCCCATCATTAGTCGAGATTCTATATCAAGCCTGGGCACGGTCGGGGGAATCTGCTCATGAAGCACATATTGGCGTTCCATCTAACGAGGTTCTTGATCTCGTAAGCGAAGCCCTTACCCAGGCCTGTCCTATGTTATGTTGCTACATTCTATATTATGTTCATGAGTCCCTTGAAATAATTTTTTTAATTCTTTGTTCATAAAACATTTATCTCAATGTAATGCGAAGAGTGATTCAAATCTTTTCGTCTATATTATAAAAGAAACTTCACATTTAGAAATGAAATCTGGTTGTTGAAAAGTTGAAATAAAACTGAAGATATAATTTACCTTTAGTTAATTATAGAATATATAAAGAGATTCCTAGGTACTTTCTATACTGTACTGTACTGTACTTCATCACATGGAAGTTAGAGTACAGTTGCGTAACTATGTTCAGGAAACTTATGTTCGGAGAAAAAGGGGGGACCCCCCTTGTTGTTGTTATACAGACGGGCGAGAAGCCCCAATGGAGCTCCCCTAGTGCTCGCGCTATAAAGCCTATTGTGACACACCCTTAACTATTCTCGGAATAGACCAGCGATCACTAAGTAGTAGTCCCCTCGACATGGAACCTTTCTCACAAGGAGATCGCCAACTCTTTTCCGGGACTCTCAAAATCGACTAGTGACCCCCAAGCATGTTCCCGTCGACATGGAGCCCTTTACCTGGGATGTCACCAGCCTCTCTTGAGGGGACCTACAGTTTAAGGTGGGTTCCGAACCACCGAAGCCCCAGTAGAAGTACATAGAAAAATTTTCATTGGTACCGGCACAGGGACCGAACCCAAGTCCTCCTGCTCGGAAGCCTGACGCGCTATCGCCTCAGCCACCGGGAATCCTGGGAACCCCCTTTCGAAATTTTGGAGTAAATTATATTTTCATATTTGAAATTTGACAAAGAATGTTAAAGTATACATTTGTTGTGATATACAACTTACAAATCATAAAAATTATTATTTGAAAATGTCGATGTTAATTAGGCTGGACACCCAAAACTCAGAGCAGAGGTCGCCACTCCTTGCGGCTCCATAAGGCGCACTTTTTCTATATATCTGTATTGTTCATGGCACTTAGGATGATCAGCTATTCGATGAACTTGGCGCATGTGTGGAAAAATAACCTCCACTGCGCATGCCCGAAATTTTAGTAAATAGCGGGTCGCCACGAATAACAAAAAATGCTAGAAAGCGTGGGTCCTACGGCCTCCAAAGAGAGTGGCGACATCTGTTTTGAGTTTTGGGTGTCCAGCCTGATTGTCAACTTCAAAATTAGGTTGTGCCATGTCCACAGAATGCATTTTTAAACTGTAAAAAGACGGAGCAAAACAGCACTCAAATTAAAAATTACATTCAAATATTGTCTTCTGAACACACAGTTTTTTGTTTTCAGTAATCTTCTTTAACATACGAAATAATTACGTGAAATCTGGTAATCACTTGCAAAGGACCTCGTACCAAACGTACACAAAATGGCTTCCGTGGATCTGGCTTGAGCTTCGCTTTCGAAAGTTTAGGATAGAAATCCATTCCGAATCATTCCGAAATCTGTATCCAAACCAATCCAAATCTATCCAAACCAATACGAAGAAGTTCTTGATTTTGTTCAATCCAAATCTGTTTAAAATTAATCCGACTTAATCTAATTCAATCCAAACCAATTTTTCAATCCAAATGAATCCGAATGAATCCGAACTTGGATTGACCTAAACCGATTGTCAATCCGAATGAATCCGATTTAATCCGAACTCAGATTTAACTTTTTCGGATTGGTTCGGATACAGATTTCAGAATATTTCGGAATGATTCGAAATAAATTCGTATCTAAAACTTTCGACAGGGTTGGTAATTTTTTACTACCTATAAAATTACCAAGTTGAAGCGAAATCCTCGGAAAGTCATTTTGTGTACATGTGGTATGGGGTTCTTTCATTTTGGAGTTAGACATCAGCAGTTGGCATTATAAGTGACAATTTCAAGAATATTATTGAATTATGAAATAATCTTCAAACTAGCGTGTTCCATCTTTCTAAAAAGTCAATACTTTCTTAATAATTTTTATTATTCAAGTACTTATTAAAATACAACAGAACAGCAAATTATTTATAGTTACTTGTCAATAATGTTCTAATATGGTTCAAATACAGACCCTAACTTGACGCTAAACTTGGGGGAAGGGAATTTTCGGACACTTTTGACGTCAAAGAAGTGTCTAAATTGCATTGAAATCGTCGCTTAACTATAACCTATTTTACTGACCTACCGGAAGAAAATCTCTAAATATTCTCTGGAAAAAAAGTCAGGCCTGTTTCAGACTATTTGCAGGCTCGATTTGAATGATTTCGTTTCTGGAGATAGCTTGAGAGATTTGAGTCCTTTTTTACGACTTAATTCATGGCAGTCGAACCTTGAGGATACCGAAGTACGACAGTCAGTTAGAATATTTGAGGTCTCGCTATCATAAAACCTTCATAAGACTAATCCTTTTTAACACTTTAAAAATTATTATTTATTTATTTACATTCATATATTTATATGTGACAACCTATGGTATATACTTACATTTATATACAGTATTCTCTTGATGGTAAATTTAAAAATGCTATCTGTTTTTACGTATCACGTACAGTTTACGAGATACATACAAAATATAATATATCTTTAATTTTTCAAAGCAAATTTTAGATATTTGTGATTGTAAAAATCTGCAGATTCTGATTTTTTGATTTTCAACCCTCTGATTGAGGAATTGAAACAAAAATTAGTTTTGAAGCTCTTACATCTGAGGAATGCACTGCAACTTTACTACAAAAAAATCCTTTCTACCTGGATGCTGAGTGGGGCCTCCTCTTCCAAGACAGCCTCTGTGATGCCTTGCTATTCATGAAAGTTTCGATTATGTTTACAAAAACAAGTTTACGAGCCTTCAGAAAATTTATGAGGGCTACTTGAATGTTTAAAAAGTGCTATGTGTGTACTTGTAGAGAAAATCTCACAAACGTGACTGGGCCTGAGAATATTTAGAGAATTTCCAGTGAATTTCTATTGGTAGGGTACTCCTAGCATCTACTAAGGAGAGAGCTACAGATTCAAAATAGGAGCTTTTCGACTCGGATAAGATGCCAACGAAACACAATAAAATTTTCCAATCCTACGACGTTTCTATTTTCTTCAAATACTGCAGCTAACTTTGATTTGGTATAAGCGACAGCCTTGGCCAAATTTAGCTTGATTAAGATAATTAAAGTATCAAATAATTGTCTTATTAAGACAGTTTATGCATATAGAGATATGATATACAATAATGTGGTACTCAAAATGAAAAAAAGTATCGATTCCGCAGCGTGTTTACTTTTTACAGAGCAATAAATGTTAACCGACAACGCTGCCCCGGTCTATCCTACCCAAACTTTGCGCGAGGAGTGTAAATGTAATGTTCCACTTACCTTATAGATATTTCCGCCGCTGTATGTACACAGTAACATGCTACTACCGCTTTGATTAAAACTAAATAGTTTTCCACGTACAGCATTTTTCTCTATCTTAGCCTTAGATTCCCATAGTACTTTGCTTGTATGATTTAAACTTCTTTGGCACAGTTTTCCATCTTCACTCAATGCACAAATATTTGTAAAATCATTCACTAATTCCACATCTATCAGTGGATCGGAATAACAATTAAAATTATCAATAATTTCGTTTCTTCTCAAGTCATGAATCAATATGTTGCCATTTGAGAGCCCCGTAATAAGCAGTTGTCCGTTATGATTAAACGTTGAACACAGTGCAGTTGAATTCTGTTCCATTGGTAAAGTCCTCTCAATCTTAGTAGTTTTTATGTCATACAAAAGAATTTTTCCTTCATCTGAGTTTGATAAACAAACAATAAAGTTTGATTCTACAGGATTGCATAGTAACTTGAGGATTTGCGATCCTTCGTGTTGAATTTCCCAGATGGTTTTACAGTCTCGAGTATCATGTAATTGAATTGAACCGTGGCTGTCTCCATGAATAAAATATCGTTCGTTTTTTGATATCCAATCCAAAGATGTAACTGCTTTATTAGAATTTACTACTGTGGTAGCAAATGTAGCAAGCGTCCTTTGAGAACAGAAAAAACAATTTAAATGATTAATTATTCCAGATAACAATGCATGCGATCACACATTAATTATCTTCCCTCTACGTCGAAAGTAACTTTAAGAAGTCTCCTTTCCTCTATTCTATTCCTGGTTATAATACGACATTTTTTCCCCGGATTTCGGTAAAATAGCCATATTCGCATGCGTGCATTAGCAAGTGCCGAATCGAGTATTTTTAATCAGTGACGGATGCGAGTGAGCAGCCAACCACGCATGCGCAGTGCTTCTCCATTATTGCCCCCGGATATAAAGATATAGGTAGATAACAATTTTCAAAAGCACAAATATGCCTCTATCGTGTTTTGTTATGGGTTGTTCAACCCACTCTATGCGAGAGCAAACTTACTTTTACCGAAACCCGACAATCATAATTGAGGGAAGTAAAGAACACGGTGTTTTCAGAAGAGACGAAAAGGTGAGAGAGGTCATGGTACTCTCAAAGAAACACCAAGAAGCCTGGATAAATGCATTACGACGAGAAATATTGTCAAATTTTCAAATTCAGAATGCTCGAATTCACCATAAGCACTTCATTTCAGATGATTTGAAGAATTAAAAATTTTATCACCGTTAAGATTTTAAAGCATGATAAAAATAATATAGATATGTAGAGTCACTTCGCTATTACCGTCTTTTTAAACTTTTAACATAGTCTTGATAATATGTTAAAAATATTTAATAATAACTAAAAATAATTAATGATAACTTTATATTCACATAAATTAACGTAAGTAAATACTTTCCTGAGATTTTTCCGTACCAAATTGACGTAATCCATTATTAATTTGGATGCAGCATTTACGCAACATGAAAAATGAAATTATGATATGCGGAATCTAAAAAGTCCAGGTCTCTTTGACATTCGTAAGTTTGGGAAGAGTAATTAGTTCAGAGTGATTAATGTTTATTCTAATCATTTTTCAAATTTTCTTTTCTTTATTATTTGTATAAAAATTAGGATTTCCTGTTCAGCTAAATGACGTCAACAAAACCGATTAGTAATAATAGCCTAATACTAATTTAGGCTACGCGGTAGGGACAGTTCTAAGACGACCTTTAACACTTGAGAGGCATGGAAGGTATTTAAAAAGGGTAATTCCCTGTGCACAACTATTCTTTCGTTTGAAAATTCATTACAATCCCATTTTTAAGATATTTAAATGTCAAGTTTATTACTTGCAAATATTTGTAATATTTACTTCTTAATATTCTCGAAAATATTTTTACAGACAAAAGAACGAGAAAACGTTCTTATTTGAAGCTAATGTGAAAATTTATGTTTTGAGGAGTGACGAACTAAGTATGGATCTTGGTATTGTTGACGCTCCAAAAGTGAGTGTGACGGGTACATCAGTAAAAACAGATTTAGACGTTACATTTTGGGAATTAACTTGCAATTTTTTTGTGTATATAGGTTTGGTGTGTCAATCTTCTACATTCTTTCCAGGTATTTCAGGTGTTTGGCATTGCCTTGCATTTTGAGAAGCTTGATTTACTGGCCGGCAGCGTCTATTAATCACGAAATTTCGTGATTAATAGCGCAGAACGTTGAATCGGCTATTTGTACCGAAATTTTGGAATTAATAGCTGTGAACAATTAAGAAAAATCACTGAAGTCAAACAAATTCACTTTTGTTTTTACTTTGCACATGCTTTGCATCCTTTGCATGTTGTGACAGATGGCAGGTTATGCTTCGTCTATAATTTCGTTCCTTCGTTCCTTTCGCCTGCTTTCGCGTTACTTACCTATGATAATAAAGGCCTTTTCAT
>JAUMHM010000079.1:20179865-20195178 GCA_032362435.1 Melikaiella ostensackeni
GCGCATTGTTAAGCACAAATACAACCGAAACCCTGAAAATGCATGTCCTGATGCAGCACTTGACACAATGCCTAGAAATATTGAATATCTAAAGTTTAGGCTTATGGTCGGAGCAAGCCGGAGAACCGGCACATAGAGAGTTTCTAAAATTTTGGGAAAGGCGAAAAATCAATCTTATTACTGACTTTTCATATCCGCAAAGACAGAAAAATTCCACCGTTGAGTTCTCATATCTTCATATTTGAAGTTTAGATATAAATAGTGATGATTTCTGTGAATCTAAAAAGACTTATATTTATTTTTGTATTAACAAGTCATAATGTATTTATGGTTATTTATTTTTGTTCGACATATTATATCGAAATTATTATTATTTCTGTTTGTCAATACATATTATTATGTTATTAATACGTATTTATTATTATATTTTCTAATGTGAAAAAATAAATCATTTTTATAAACAAAATTCATTCCTAATTTATGCTGTACTTATTGAAATATATATCAATTTTGAAATAATTTGAATAAAAATCTTATGATGAAAGAAGGTGTTTCGGGTTTCAATCGTGTGCATTAAATATATTAATAAAAATCTTATTTCTAAGATATTTCGAAAAAAGGATCAGATCAGATTTTTAGAGGGTGATTTTCTAGCATCTAGAGTCATTACGAAGAGATTCCCGCAGTTTTTTTTTCAGCTAAATATCAGGCAAACTTTTTTCCGTATATAAACACCGTGCATGAGACCTTCTTGAGCGCGAGGCCCTAGGCGGTCGCCTAGTTTTGCCACCCCTAAGCCCTCTACTAGTTCATAGCCCAAAATTGTTTCCCATCCTGAAATATATGAAATTATACTCACCAGAGCCCTCTGGTTTTGTCTCGTCTTCGCTTTGCCTCGGCGACGCACAGTGGAAGCAAACGTATTTTTTGTTTCAAAATCGTAGAACTTCCGATAGAAATAGCCTAGAGGGATGAATTTTTGTTAATTGTAGGTGAATACCTACAAAATATAGAACAATCACGGAGAAGGTGCAGAACATAATTTTTGACCTTGAAAATCTAGGTTAAATTTGACATTTTTTGATCAAGTTATACCTGTAGACTATCGATTGCTACGAGGGTTCAGATGAGACACTTTACGTAATGAACATTCTCATTCATAGATTTTTTCCTGCTGATTCCAAATATGGCCTCTGCCTTGAGCTAGAATTTTCTGGTTCTCAAAAAAGGTGATTAAATGTCCTACTCGATTTTTCTAAAGACTGAACTATTTCCACCGATTTATATTTCATTATTCATGGTATTTTGAGGTGTTTGGGGTCGCTTTTTTCAAATCCGAAGTCTAAATATCAAAATTCGAAATGGCGGATTCAATATGGTTGATGAAAACTGCAAAAACGATACCACTGTGGTTTGAAATTGATATTACGAGGCTTTTGGGGTCGCTGATTTCGAATCCGAGGTCAAAATCAAAAAAGACGGTTTCGATATGGCGGATAAAAACTGTAAAAACAACACCTATGAATGATTTCAAATACGAGGTTGATATGCTCCTTACCTTTCTGCGGGGTCTTCTGCAGTTTCCTGGATTTCCTTGGGGTTCCGCCGCCCTTCACCGGTATTCCCATGGTTGATTGGCCAATACCGTGCAGTTTCAGGAAAAATGGCGACTCAGACAATAATGGCAAAGCGGTCTGTGGTCATATCCTTGTGTAGGTGGCGCACTGGTAGCTAGTTCCGTTCTTTTTTCGTTTCCTGTCTTAGTTCTGCCTCATCCACTTCTGCCTGAGCGGCGTAGTCCATCAGATCGTTGAAGGTCTTTGGCGAGGCTGCGCGATGACGCGCTTGATGGAGGGGTGTCATGTCTAGTACAATGCTGACCAAGTCGGCTTCCGTCCTCTGGGGTAATAGACGTTTTGCCAGTAAGTACTTTTTCTGTAGAAAGATCGCAGCAGAATCTTTCTCTCTTTGTTTTTCAGAGTAAAGGGAGTTTCGGAGGTTGTTTTGAACCACCTGACTGGCTTATTTATGCCAGAAATTTTCGGAAAATGCTTCCCAGCTGAGGTTGAAGGATTTCACGGGTGTCCACCATTTCGAAGCATCTCCTGACAAATACCCTCCGGCTATTCATGTCCAGTGATAAGTTTCTGTTTCTGTCTGCTGGAAATAATTTTCGCACTCGCGAAGGGAAGCTTCTGGGTCCTCATGATTAGGTCCGGGAAATTCCGGTAGAGGCGTTGTCGGCGCTTTCAAGACCCGTATGATGATGCGCGAGTCGTTAATCGTGATAGTTAGTGGGAGGAATCGAAGGTCCTCCTGATTAGTCGGGTAAGGCACCGCCATGTTTGCTGCGGAGTTCACGTCAAGGTTGAGTTGACTGAACCCTGGTGCTATTTGTTCCCCTGGGGGGCGAAGGGAAAGGACGATGGTGCGACATTTGATGGTGGTGTATTTTGTATTTTGTTTTTAGGACGGGGATGTGGACGGTACTTGAGCTTGAGGCTTCGTTATTCAGTGATTTCAGGGGTGGATTTGTTGAGGTCCCTATTGAATTTGTTTCCGCGTTGCTTGCTTTTTCGTCCATGGTGGATGCGGGATTGGGATTTGGATTGGGCGCCACTAGATTTTCTTGGACACTTCCGGAAGTGTTGATGGGATGGTTGCGCGTAGATATGGTCCGTTCCTGAAGTGGCTTCGTCTTAGCAAAATGATGCACCATATCTATATTTTCATTTATTATCAACCCGCTAATCTTATCAGGGGCGGAGGTTTGTGATGTCAACCACAAGAAAAATGTAATTTTCAAGCTCCACGAATTGGGCCGCCTATTGATATGCTCCTTACTTTTCTGCGGGGTGGCAGTAGTTGACTGTTGTAAGAGAGATGAGTATGGGTATCTATCTCGTAGGATAGAATGAGAGGGAATGATGAGGGAAGCGAATCTAAAAAATCACCAAAGTGGAAAGTGAAAGGGAGTGTCACTAGGAAATTGGTGGAGAATTGATAGGTCGCTTATTGTTATTGCCTAGGGGAATTTATTTCGGGAGACAAGAGAATGAGGCGATGTTGTAGACGACGGAGATGGATCTGAGAAAACAACATAGGTAAGAGTGAGAGAGAGATTCACTAGGGATTTCGTGAAGAATCGTTAGGCCGCGTACTGTGGGTGCCTAGAGGAATGTATCTTGGAAGATAGGAGAGGTGTAGACGAGGGAGAAGGGTCTGGGCAATTACCAGTGGAAAAAGTAAGAGGGACAGACAGCGTAATCTGACGTCATGGATAAGTCGTAATCGTATAGATTTAAGTCGTCGGTCAGTCTTTCGTGAAGGAAAAAGATCCACTGAGGACAGATGTTATTCCAACCGTCTCAGTGGAACGGTTTTGATGGTATTCCAATCGATTCGTAATTGGAGGATAAGTCAGGGAGAGGTAGTAAGTAGTTTTAATATAGTTCGCGAATTGGATCCGATGAATAACCAAAGGAAAGAGTGTTAGTCGGTTTCCCCCTGAGTAATGGCGGGTGTGACGTCATAAGTAAATCGTATTTATGTCGTTTAAGTCGTCTGTTAGTCTGTTCTAAGGGAGGAGGACCCTCTGAGGACAGGTGGTATTCCAACCATCTCAGCGGAATGAATCAGATGGTATTCCAACCGAATCGTAATGGAGGAAAAGTCAGGAAGAAAGGTAGTACACAGTTTTAGAATAAATGTAGATTTCTTACCATTTCGTAACGGGTGCGGCGATCTTTATTCACGATAACTTTTCGAGTATATAAGTTTTTCGAGCAACGTTTCGTTGTTTGCGATTTCTCTAAAGTTGGAAGCCAACTTTTGGAGGACCTATAGTTGGCTACCAACCAACTGCTTTGAAGCAACACTGTAATACAAACATTCTGCAGTTTCATTCAAAATGCTCTGCAGTGGAATCATTACCTCCATTTCGGTCTTCTTATAATCTGCATGGTGACATTTACTCATAGCTTCCTTTATTTCCCGGTATGATGGGTATATGGAACAATTCCTCTTTCGACTTTCCTTTGACAAAGCCGAATATCTGTATTTATTGTTGTCATTTTCTGAATGAAAAGCTAAAGCTGGTTACTCTGAGCGTTGCGTTTGATTTGAATCTTCACGAGAAGCAGCAGGGCCCAATTGATTCAACTTTACTGATAATTTAAGAACTGAGCTATTATACTCGGCGTGCCTAATAATTTCATAAATTCTTTTATACTTGGTAACTTTAGAGGGTTCTTCAATATGCACTCGTTTTCTCCCGGTGTTCTTACTTATTTTTTACTTTTTACATGGACAATCTGATTTTTTCTGAAAACTTTTAGTGCTGCTCATTTTGAAATGTTATTTTCGTTGAATTATAATTATTTGTATCGACATATACATACATCTTCATGTATAGAACATAACTCAAAAAAGTGCAAGTAATCTAAAACATTGTATTGTTTCAAGGTAATTTTGTATGAAGAGTAACATATTGAAGCTTGAAAAACCTTACTTTAGATTATTCCTGTTTGGACAAGTGTGTGCGATTGAATCTCCTTATAATCAAAATGAAATATATCGTTTTCTGTTCAATAACATATCATGAACCAGAAACTTTTTATTTGCTGTTAAAACAATTGATATTCTTGATGAAATCTATTACTATGGCAACAGTTATAGAAGTAAGTATTTGTCAATGGTTCACATTTCCATTTTTTTTTAACGATGAAAGGTAATTTTAAGTCATGTCCGTATCGTTTTTATAGTTTTCGTCCGCCATATTGGATGCGTTATTTTGAATTTTAACAGTTTCACCTTAGATTCGAAATCAAAGACCTAAGAAACTTTGCAATAGCAAATTTTAGCCATATCGGTGTTCTTGTGACAGGTTTCATCCGCCAACCATATAGGCGCCATTTTCAATTTTGACAGTTTTACCTCATTTTTGAAATCAGTGGCCTAAGAAACTTTGTAATATCAAATTTTTACCTTATCGATGTTGTTCTGTAACCCAGATTTTCAGGGTCAAAAATGATTTTTGCACCTTGTCCGCCACTTTCCTATATTCTGTAGGTATTCATCTACAATAAAAAAGTTTATTCCTTCATATTATTCCTATGAAAAGTTCCACAATTTTAAAACAAAAATTACGTTTGTTGTCACTGTGTGATGCCTCGAGCTCTGGCTCGTATTGCAACTTCACATGAAAAAAGTGCCATTTACGAGTAGGTTCCTTGTAACATATATAACGATCTTATAAACATTTCAAGTATCTGTCAACTCCATATTTATGCGCGGGATCATACGATTGATCTACCAGAATCATTCATCAGTTAGATAAAATAAAATGACATAAATTATTTAATTAAAATAATCAAGTGATAATGATCTCTGTACCTGATGCCAGATAGTCTTTTAATAATGAAATAACGTTATTTACAAATCCTGACCATTGACACCAAGCATGTGCCTTTTCAATATTCATCTTCAACATTTGATATTCGACCCATGACTTTTATATTTTCACCTGTCGCCTTCAATCTTTGACCCCAACCTCTGAAATTGGACATATTATCTCTGACCTATGATATATTTATTGGAATTTTGAGCATTTTCATTATTATATTATGTGGTTATACATTTTTATACTAAAGGGTCATCAAAAATTAAAAAATATTGCTCCCTTAATCCGAGAAAATAGGTTTTAAGATTATGTCTGTCTGTCTGTTGTCGTTGTCTTTGTCGTCTGAATCCTGTATAACTCTTGAAAAACTAATCGGATTGGATTGTGCTTTGGTATACGTTTTAAGGTCCCAAAAATGAATGTTGAGTTCATTAAGCACTCATTTTTGACCAACGGTTCTGGTTTTATCCATCTGAAATGGTATTTAAAAAATTAAAAATTGCATTTACCAGCTAAATTATACGAGATATGAAAAAATATGGTAGTCAAGATTGTTCATCTCAACAATTCCTGCCAATTCTTTCGAAACTATTTTTTCGATGAGACGCGTGGTTTTTTTGAATCGTGAAAAATGTTATTTAAGGAAATCCCATTTCCAGCGAAACTATACGAGAGATGAAGGAGATGTGAAAATAAAATTGTTCACCTTGAAAAGACCTACAAATTTGCTAGGGACTACTTTTTGATGAGATTCGTAGTTTTTCTTTCAATTGTGAAAAATGTTATTAAAAATGAAAAACTCCCCTTTTCGGTTAAACTATGTAAGATTCGAAAAAATGCTACTTACTGACGGAAGTTGTTCTTCTCAAAAAGATTTACAAATATTTTTAGAGATCCTTTTCAATACAACGCAAAGTTTTTGTTTTCATCGTGAACAATGACATAAAAAATAAAAAAATTTAATTTTTGGTAAAACAACACGAGATACGACAAAATGTTTGATTGCATTATTTTTAGCGAAAAATGGTCTACAGATTTCTTATTAACCATTTTTTATGAGATGGGCAATTTTCGATTTATTCGTAAAAATATTCTCTTAAAAATAAAAGAATTTAATTTTATGGGAAAACTACACAAGACACAAGATACATTTAAATATTTGACGATATGATTTCCCACATAAAACTGAAGTCTCGTTGATTAATTGGACCTTTATCAAATTTAAAATTAGAAAAATAAATAATAATGAATGCACTCATCTTACTTGTTAACGGATAAGCATTATTAATTATTCAAATTAAGGATCAGATGATATGAAATTTATATATGATTTGGAACGAATCAATCTTTTTTAATTTTTTTTTGTGTATTTTCGGTATGTCCGTATTTTTGCGGCTTACAATTTTGGATATATTGTTTGGGACTTACGTGTTGGAATTTAGTGTTTGAAATGTAAAGCTTGACACTTGAGATTTAGGATTGAGATTTGGGAGTGAAGAAAAGAATGTGATGAATTTAGGTTTATCATTGGCTTTATTATCAACCTATTAAAATTATTAAGCTTCGACAGTAATAATTTTGAATGAAATTATGGAATAAAAATATACAATAGACTCTCACAGATCGCCTGGTGCTTGAAATCGGGCTACTCAGAAAGAGCCCGCTTGGTTAAGCGTTACTTCAGGATCATGTGGTACAACATTTACCACAGGTCTATGTGGTTCTGGAACATTCACTAGATTAAAATTTGATGGTTTAGATTTGCCAGACTCTCCCTGCTCCCGAGCCTTCTGAGCTTCTTCTTCGTTAAGTATATATTGCAGGTTATAGTCATCTTTATCCGCCATGACATATTTGCGATCACCATTAAATATTGGAGCAATATAACCATTGTTCGGTCTCCCAACGATAAAATGATTGGCCTCTAGAAGTGGAATACCTGACTGCACTGGATGATAGTGACCATTTTCCTCGTAAAAAATACCTCTTTTGTCATAATAAAAAGTGGGGTTTGATACACTCGACTCTTTCGTATATCTGTTAAAGGATGATTCGCTTTCTTCAAACTTCCTTCCGGAGGTACTGGCTGGACTTCTGGGGACGTAGACCTGATTGGGCAATCTTTCCGGTAAACCTGCTTCTGTAAAAAAAAATAGAAATGGATGAGTTTAAATACGACAACTATATATATCAAAACGACTTAACAGTGAATCTTTTATTATTTCAAATATGTATTGTATTCTCTTCGTTTGGAGGAAGGGGTTTTTAATTTAAACAATTTCCAATTGGAGATAATATAGTATATGGTGCTACAAGTGCCGAAAATAAGCAGTTCCATACGAGTGTGGAGTTTGCTGTATGAGCCAGAGACGAATTGAAGGAGAGTTTGAGGCGAGTTGGAGGCGAGCCGAAGATGAGCTGATGGCAATTTCTCAAGAATTGTTGCAGTCTACTATACATACCTTCTGCACCTGTTGCACATAACGCTTTTCATAAGAAATGCAAGGCATTTTCGATTTGAGAAACAATAAGAACAATTTTTCCGGGAATTTTAGAAATTTATGGTAGATTTACCATTAATTACCGAAATTTTCCAATATTTTAGGAACTTTTTTAACATGATAAATTATGTAAACTGTTACAAATTTCTGATAAATTTATAAATTACCAAAAATTTTCGGGAATTAGATGTATCCAAAGATTTTCGGAAAAAAAATTCAATAATTGTCTAAATTTCCCAGAACTGCTGGTAAATTTATTCATTACCACAAATTTTCAGAAATTTAACGTATATCAAAGTTTCCAAATTTTGCGGAATTTTTAAACAATTTATGGCAATTTTTCAGTAATTTATGTCAATTTATCACTTCGGATTTTCCCAATCACTATTTAGTACGCACAATCAGTTCGTCATGTGTAAACTGATAATGCCAGAAGTGAGGTTATGGTTTTGGCACTCCTGGTAATCTTGCTTAATAAGCGCAAGCGCAGCAGCTGAAAAAGTATTTTTGCAACGCGTGCATGAAGATGGCGATATTCCGTGTCTGTGGTGTGTGCACAAAGTTGTATTCAAAGTAGTCCCGCACATTTTTCCAGCACCAGAATGTTTACTTACGCGAAAATGTGCAGGAATATCATATTCCTGCATGCTAATCTCACAGTAAAGGTGTTTGGCACTTTGTGCATACCTCACAGATACGGTAAATTGACATTTCCGTGCAGTTTTTGTATTTTTTATTTTTGTTTTTGATTTTATTTTTTGTTTGCAGTTTTTGTAAAAAAATGTGATGTGTAATACATGGAAGAATCTATTCCACGAGTGTGAACCTCATAACACTTGAGGAATAGTCAACTTCCTGTACTTTTAACACGATATTATATCTTATAATTACTTTTCACGACGGTTCCAGAATTGGTCACTTCCCGCACGCTATATATGCCTCCAAAAACGAACATTCCATGCATACATCACAGAAATATATTAGGATGTACCAGGGTAGCGCTGCGGAGCTTGACGTTCATTGCCTCATAAAAATTAAGATTAAGTGATATTCAGGTTTTTTTTTAACGGGGCTTTCACTATTAGAGATCACATTGTCACATTCATACAAAAAGATCGGCAATATCTTATATTTTATATTTGTTGTTCGGGATCATCACATGACAGAACACTTTTCATACTATTTAATTTATAATTTCAGAGCATAATCGTCCTAAATTTGGAAACATCATTGAATATATTGTGCTTTGATATGAGTATTTCACTAGAATATTTTTTGAAAAAATTGTGATAATGAAAAGAGTTTGTAGAAATGATTGGAACTTAAAATGGTCAACTTTTTGGCAATCTCACTTATATTATTATATACTTACCAATAGAATTAGCAAAAACTGCTAATGCGATAAACAGAGTTGAAATAAAAATTATCATTTTGTCGTCTAGATACAGGTGATTGGTAACCAGTGTAACTTCAATGAATATTGTACAAATCGACAAGAATCATTGTGTGTACTAGTCGCTATCTCATTATATGTTATAAATATAAAACCTTGACAATATTTGGTTTACCGTGACGCAAACAGATAAGGTGATGGACATAAAGTGGTATACATTCTTTACGCAGAAAAATGATACTCTTAAATATGCTTTTCTGAGAGGATGAAATTGATTTCCACTCACAAAGATGTGGCGAGAAACGATTTCAAATATTTCTTATCATTATTTGCTTTTCTTTTCCGACGCCAGATTGGACAGAATGAGTATTCATACCAATGGTGGGTGTTTCTGACACGTATAATACGAACAGTTTACGAATCTTATTCGAGATTGTGTTTTATCGTATTAAAATTTTTAGAATGGGATTGCAATCGATTCAATTTTTCTCAACTTATATCTGAAGGGTGCTGGATCATAATGGTCTTATAGTCGAAGCTCGATTTTTTTAGGAGACACAAAACACCGTCTAACTTCAACCTATTTAATAAAAAAAAACAAAACAAGGAATCACTTTCGAGCTACTACTTAGCTGTAGTGAATCCTGAAGGAAGCGCTTAAAAAAATCAACTATGTGCGAGCAAAACCTTTCGAAAAGAAAATTCCGTTAGATAATACGCTGATTCTGCCTCCAAGAAATAATTGCATAACTTTTTTGTTATCTCAATATAAAAAAAAATCGTTCTTTTGAGCAGTTGCTTAGCTCTGTCGAATCGTTAAAGAAACATCTTGAAGAAAGCAGCCACCTCCGAGAAATATCCTTCTCAAGATTACGGCGCGTCCGCAAAAACAGAAATATTGACACACAAAGAGGTGCATAACTGAGCTATGGAGAATGACTACCGCCTAAGACTATCAAATCTCAATTTACGGGAGAGACAAAAGACGTTTTTAGAGAAATAACGTGCTGCAGATTGAGATCATGATATTTTTTGCAGTTTGGAGGGTAAGTTTAAGGACCATTATGTCAAAAAATAGATGGTGCTACGTACGCATTTAAATATTTGATGAAAATTTCAATAGAGTCAGAACGGCTTAGCATTCCATAATAAAATAATGAGAAAAAATCTGCCTGCTGCACGTGGCTTGGTTCGCTTGCAAGTTTGAGCGCGCCTAGGACGCGCGTCTGTTGGATCTCGCGCTTCGCTGTCGATAATACACTCAACTCTGGATTTATGTCCAGTATCGGGTATGGTCCCGATAGCCGCGACTCAGTTCCAAGAATTCATATGATTTAAACAGACAGGTCCGTGTGAATCAGTGCTCTCAACGCGGGTTCCACGCGGTACCGCGCATGCGTCACGTATGGCATCTCATTGGATGCTTTTCGCGCGCTGTTTAAAATGCTAAAGAATATCTTTTTGTGTTCATTATAAATAATGACTTTTAAACTTACAGAATTATCCATGAGACCAAAATCAAAAATAATTGAATCACTATTCTGTAAATAAAAATATCTTCACTAGAATGATGAATTATAGATATTATAATATATATAATACATATATTTTATATAATATATATTATTATAATATATTATGAATATGATAAATATAGTATATTTTTGATTTACATAATAGTGCTTTCATTATTTCTATTTTTGGTCTGATGGATAGCTCTATTAGTCAAAAAGCCATTACTTACGATGAACAAGAAAATTTTCAGCGTCTCAAAGAGCGCGCGAAAAGCAACCTGCGTTGAGAGTACTGGTTGCGAACTTCAAAATATCCACTTCTTTAAATTCAAGAGAAAACTCCAAGGTTTTGCTCAAGAATCAAATTTTATCACAGTTATAAATAACAATAAGAGATTAAGTACAGCATGTATTTGGAAATATGATTTCAGAGTCTTAAGTACACTTCATTTTGTGAAATTTTAGGCATTGTACTTTTATCACATTCTGTAATTTTTTAATGAAATTAAGATACTTGTAATTCAATGGAATAAAAATTTTAGCATGGGTTTCAATGAACGTTATTATTGGAAAATTTTCAACAGTCCAAACATAAACTGAAAAAAAAACCTGTTCTGATTGATGAATTATGTGCATTCAATTTATCTGAGACAAGGGTAAGCTTAATATTTAGCTGAAATGAGGAACAAATTTTGCTGATACACGTTGAAATATTTGTTTGTTAACTTACTTTGAACTTTTGAGGACCGTTCAGCTTCCCGTTTAAAATAAGAGCGTTCTCTCCAATGATTAACCTGGATATTGCATCACATCTGTCTCTCAATTGTTTAAACCATTATTGCACATAAGCTTCCAAAACTATATTATCACTTATTATCAGCGATTTATTCTTCAAATATTCATAACTTTCAACCGTATTCCTCAAATGAGATTCGCGAGCTATCACATCCTTGTAAGTTTCCTTAACAATACCATATTTCTGTAAAATAGACTGTTTTGAGGCACCAGATTTCGCTTTGTTATATTAATTCATGTACCTCGGTCCGAGATATCTCGCACAGTTTTGGCAGAAAGTGGCATTTTTCTTATTATAATAACATTTCTCGCGGTTCAAAAGAAAACGTTGCATCTTATCAAAAAACAGTTCTGAAAAAATTTGTAGACCTTTTTGAGGTGCATAATCATACCTCCTAACATTTTTTTCGTATCTTGTATAGTTAGAACCGTTTGTCAAAAATGACTGGTTAACGAAAGCGTCCTTTTTTTGAGGCCTCTAAAAAGTGTGCGAAAGCGCAATCCAAACAATGAATTCCTTCGAAAGACAATGATTCATTGACAGGAAAACGCATCATGTTCGCACATATGTTTAATATTTAAACTTTAATCTGAGTATTCAATAGCAGAGTTAAATCTTTTGGAAAACTACACTAAGAGAAATTTCCTCTAAACGATAAAGTCGATCCTCTAATCGTTAAAGTAGGATACTTTAAAAGCAGAATCGTTTCACTCTCAAACGATCTAGTTTAACGCTGAAATGATGTCGACTGAATCATAGAATCACGCCTTTTTTATCTTTAGAAGGCTGTCAATTATTTTGCGGTGAAAGTACGTCCGATTTGAACCGTGAAACTGCGCCTCCTACGCGTTAAAGTAGAATCGCTCATCGCTGAAACGATTCGTGGTTGAACGATTCGCACTTCAACACTTAAAGAATCTATTTTTGAACTAATTCTCAAACGATTGCACTTAAACCGTAAAAGTATTCCTTTATCGTTTAGAGGAAATTTATCTGGGTGTATGAGGAAGTTGGATTAGGAAAAAACAATTAAATACTTTCCGTCCCTAATGTTCTCAATTTGAATCCTCGAATTTTCCAAATATTTTACAATTGTCAGTTAGTTAAATTATGGGTAAAAATGATTAAAACTTCAAATTATCGATTGAATATGTGTACATAAACACTAAAAAGTGTTTTATGCACGAAACTCAATTCCGCTTAAGAGTCGAATTATGCGGTTTCACCTTTCGATAGCTCAACTTTGTTCACGGCTAGTCTCGATTAATCGAGACTAGCTAGACTAACGATTCTTTGATTTTTCACGATTGAAAATCTCATTTTCCCGAAAACGACGCAAAATATGAATAGCAGCTGATAACAGTGCCGCTGTTAGCTATCGCGAGGCCCTGGGCCGTGTACATTATACGAGACCTCAAAATTTTACATTGTCATTCCACCTGCTAAAATTAAATCTTACATTATTGAATACTTCGAGGAAATTGCAGCAAAGTCAAATATCAATTGAGATTGACAGTCATTTTTCATTATATAGTTGGAAGATTGATTTCTTGTAGTACTAAATTTGGTCCTTTGTTGGAGATTAATATCACATCAGATACACGTTAGTAATTGTTCTGTTTTGTATTTATCATCTTTATAATATTTTGCGCTACGAATTTCATAGAAATTTTTATCACACATTGGTAGTAAATAAACGTCTCGCACGCTCTAAAAATTTCAACGTCCAATAAGATGTTCGCTCGAATAAACAATTCACCTTAGGCTAAAAAAATAACTTTGCGAGCTTTTTGCAGCAAATTCGTCAATTACATCACCGAAACCGATAGTCCTCGCAATATCTTTTTCGACTGACAAAGTTGCAAGTGCTGACAATCGAACCTGTGTCATGGTTGATCATCAAAAGTTTTTGACCATTTTTAATTTAGAAAAATATCTTTCAGCACTTGCAACAGATACTGGAATTGTCAATAGTATCCTGTATCCTATGATGGTGTTTGGGAAACCACTGCCGTAAGAATTGAGGAATTGTAAAACCTCAATAGCACTTTGCATCTCATCCGTAATGAAATGCCGGAAGATTTTGAGTTCGGAAAGAAGCTCATCACCATCAAGATCGCTGTGGTTTTCTTGACGCAGCCGATTTATTAATATTTACTGTTTCTCAATAAATCGTCATTGGATGCTTACAATTTTCTTTTATCATATAAAAACCGGAAGAGATTTTCGGACATTTCGAATTGTTCGAACCTTTTAGACACAGCCGATCTAGCACCGTCTACAACGACGTTCAAAAACTGAATTCCAAACATTTTGTCAGACGAACTTTCTGAGGTAAGAGGACAATCCTGACCCTCGTACTCGAACTGTTCTTTAATTTTACTAATTCGCTGCGTTTGAATTGGCGGTCCAATATCGAAATCTTTCAATATTTCACAGGCCGAAACTACTGCTTTTTCGTACCCAGTATCAGGATATTCATTTTAAAAATTCTCAACTCTTTCCAATCCTCGCACAGCTTCGTCTAAGACAACAACTTTTGACTGCAACTTCTTACTCACGACATTTACTACTAGTAAAGTATCATACCAAATGACCAGACACACGACAAATTCCATTTTCATCATTTTTTCTATCAGTGACTGAGCTGTATGTTTATTAACCAGATCCGCCTCTGAAGGAGCATATTCAGAAATAGCTAGGATAACACCCTCAACTTGGAATATGACTGCTTTTACAGCGTTGATGCGAATCTCGCATCTCGTTTTAGCCCAGGTCTTTACACCTACCTCAACATGTTTGTGCAGAATGGCCCATCTATTCAGCGATGAACCAAATAAGTAGTATATATTATTTAATGAATTAAAAAGGTAATCAGCGTGGCGATTCGCAGATGCTATGTCACCCAAGACCCAATTCAAACCGTGACATGCGCATGGAATTTACATTATCTTAAAACGCGTCAATTTTCATGATTTTCACTATTTTTGGGTGTATGTTAGCACATCAACTATCACTTACCACTTGTATATACAAAATTTCGATGAGTTTCAGATTTGTCATAAGTGGATTTGTTGAAAAGTCTATCTTAAAGTATCGATGAACACACCTTGAGAAAATCGATTTTTTCCAAGTATTAATAGGTATGTGCACGTTTCTTACTTTGGCAATGCCTATACCCGCTTCCAGAGGCGAGAGCACGTAACTTTAACGTAAATTTGATTTAATTGAATCATGAATTTAGTTACGACTTACGTTCCACACTTCAACTTTTACGTTCTTCTATGTGCTATGTCTGAGTTTGTGCAAAAAAGTATTACACGTTGTCGATAATCAGTGTTGATTTGTATATAGTGAAGTGTATAGTTAGTATTGAAAAGTGTTTCTATAATGCCTACACATCCCAGTAGTGCAAGTACTCATCAAGTGAATAGGGTAAAAGTTTGTGGACCATGTGGAAAAAAACTTGTTCTTGGACAGAAAAGTTACAGTAATTTCTAACTAACAGAAACTCATCAAAAATTGATTGAAAAGCATATTAAGGAAAATCATAACTTGAAAGATGAAGGTTTCCCTTGAGTATATGTGCTACATGTCGTTTAGTATTACTTCAACATGAGAAAAATGATTCGAAGAGACCATTACCAACGATGCCTAACTATGAAAACATATTGTTACCTAAGATCACGAGGATAAATAATGCATCAA
>JAUMHM010000079.1:20195278-20206265 GCA_032362435.1 Melikaiella ostensackeni
TTTTTGTAGCAAGGGAGATCACGAAGCCACTGCTAAAGATCTGAAAAGCAGATTTGATGCTGCAGTGACAATCAAAGGAACTTTGCAATACCATGCATCTGTACCTACTGAAGATGGGAGACCTCAGTTGATGAAATTTCCGTCAGCCACGGAATGCGACTACTTCCCAAAAGAGAAGAAACGAAAATTAGGAAACAAAGTGAAAACATCTGTCACTAAAAAAACAAGAGGCGGAAAGGAAGGCAGATCGAAGACCAGACAAAAGAATAAAAAAATCTCCGAGTGTTTATTTTACTTAATCCATATAACCACTTTTTCGAAAAAGACGATATCCACGAAAATCCCAAAATTTTCACCCCCTCCCCCTCGGTCAATACTTATCCGAATGACAAAATTTTTTCCTCATAAACTACTATCCAATAGCACAACACTTCGCCTAAGTTTAACTTAGATCGGACAACTTTGACTTTTTGAGTGGGTACACTTGAGAAATAACAACCCGATAGACGCGCGCCGAAAAGATAAAATTACACTACATAGAGGTAATTGAGTTAATTCATTCTTTTCGTCAGTTGTATGAATGTTATAAGAAATCTTTATTATACGTATATATACGTCTTAAGGCTCTATCGACCTACATTCTCATCAAAATACTCGCGCTTCGCGCTCGATTTTTCAAATGAATTTATCATCTGATAATATATATGTAATAATTAACATTCTAATTATTATAAGATTTTTCTATTAAAAAAATACGATTTTGTAGGTACAAAAATTTGAATTTCCGATTTGTCAATACATAGCATTTTCAACCTTTAGAAGAAAATCGTTGAGTTCTATCAAAAAATGGTTGGGAGAGAGTTTGTATGCCTTTTTGAATGAAATCATTTTTTTTAAACTTCTTTCTCTCATCTCACTTTTCTTGGCTGAAAAGTTGAACTTTTGATTTTTTAGCAGCAGTTTCGATGTAAAAATGAAAAACCGTGAGATGTACCTGAAAATGTTTTGACACCACTTTGTAGGTGTTTTTAAAAGCAACAATTTGTTTTTCGGACTTCATTATACGGAATGTGCGATGGTTAACAACAAGCAAACTAATAAAATTTATTTATGATTTTTTTATGTACACTGCTGACGATAATGAAAGTTTTCGTAGAAAAACATGGGGTGTATTTCCGAAAAGCGCATACCTCCGATTAATTTGAAACTCCGTATACCTATGTATTTTGAGTCGCTGATCACGAATGTGGCAGTGAAAATAGGCGCAAATTCGATTTTCATGGTGAAAACCATGAAAAACCCATAAAAATCATGGTGTTTTGCGTTTATTTCAGCAAAAAATAAAATTTTTTGAAAAAGCATCAAACAAAATTGTAGATCCACTCAGAATACACCTTTTAAATATCAACGTCTCGAGAGAGGAGAGAAGGCATTTCTAAGATATTGGCTGTCTCCCTCCCACCAATGTCCGCTTTCGAAAGTTTCGCTTTTCCTAACCATTCTACGAGCGCGTATTCAGCATTCCAGAATTTTTTCATAATTTAAGTCCATTTTCTCCAAAAATATTAGTCGTAGAGTAAAAATGTATTGTATTAAAAATATGTGTTTTCAAAATATCTACAACTTTTATTCAAATCATTTTTGTGAATTTTTATTATTTACTAAGATAAAAGCGAAAAATAATGATTTTTATAGGTTTTTTTTATAGTTTTCACAATGAAAATAGAATTTGCGCCTATTTGCACAATCATTTTCGCAATCAACGCATCATAATACATAAATGTACGGATTTTCAAATTAATCAGAGGTATGCGCTTTTCGGAAGTATATCCAACACATGTTTTTTGCGAGTAGAACTAATGCTGTCAAAATTAATAAAAGTGTCAAATTCTTTCACCTGAAATAACTTGAAATAACTGTAATTTTGTAGAAATTCGAAAGTTTCCAAGTTAATCAGATTGAGAAAAGCCTCTTTGCGATCAAGAATTTTTATAACATTCATACAACTGACGAAAAACATGATTTAACTGAATTACCGCCGATGTTAGTGTAATTTCTTTTGATCCTCTCGACAATTTTATGAATACCTGGATAGAGAATTTTTGGTGTTTTAATTTTAACAAAATGTCATACATGAAAAATATTCACAATGCGAATCTATGCACTAATAGGTCTCTGAGATAATTTTTGTTCAAAAGGTCAAAAAAAGCCTCGTGATTATCAATAGCTTGTTTATTCTTTAGCGATTCTGGTCAGTTTTTGGTTAGCATTGGTGAGCAAAAACATAACTTTCTTGCTGCCTGTTTTTTTTTGCGTGGGATAACCCGTTCGCAATTTACAGCGTCACAAGCAAATGATTTTTTTAACAAAATTAACATATTTGCACAGTTTTATCTCAGAAAGTATTGCTCAAAAATATTAAGGACATGTACAGTGTCTACATGCAGGTTATAAATAAAAAAAATCTATCAATTGAATGAAAACTTCTCTCCGTGAATTGTTGTTATAAAATTGCTATTTTCAAGGAAATATCATCTAAACTTTTGAATTGTTAATAAAAAATGAACCAGATCAACCAGCGTCATAACTGTCCCTAAAATTGTTGCAAAACCTACACCTACCATTAATAACATTATTCATCCTTCATAAACTCTCTTGCTTCATTGTTTATAACAATTTTGTAAATTAAGACCCTTGAAGAGTAGAATTACTTTTTCTTATTTTTTTTTGGTTGATCTCTGACACAAGATGAAACTTCTTATTGTTTTGACATTTTCTTGTACGACGAGCCATTATTTATTGACAGCTATAGAAACAATGTATTTTTTATGAGTCTACGACCCTCTAGAAGCCACAATTTTCAAGTTATTTGGGATAACCTTCTTTACAATCCTAATTTTACCGTAAGAAGTATAATTATCTTGGTATAAGTAGCTTGATCATCGACGCAGTATAAGTCGAGGTATCGTCTGCAAAAAGTGAGACTAGAATACCTATCAGTCTAGGAATATCGTTAATGTAGAACAAAAAGAGGAACAGATCGAGTCTGGACCCCTGTGTGACTCCTGCCGCAATTTTCTGTTCTTCGGATTTCTCCCCATTTGCTGTGACTAAATTTTTCATCTCTAAGATAGTTTTGGATGATTTTAATTAAATATTTTGGTAAACTCAATTTACCTAATTTGAATATTAAGCCCCGATGCCAGACGATATTAAAGGCTTTTTCCGAATCGATCAATAGTATTGCTGTAGATATATTTTTATTGAAAAATTAGCACTAATGAAATTTGTAAGTTTCATTAATTGTGGGACCGCATTCCTTTTTTTATGATAAGGTAATATGTTGGAAACTTTCCATGCTGACGGAAAGTATGCTGCAAATAGGCAAGCATTGAAAATCTGAGTTAATTGAACAAATGGTTTTTTCGGCAGATTTTTTCAAATAATATTTTGAATACCGTCCGTTCCTGGCGCCTTTAATCGATTCCATCCTGATAATCGCCTTTTTAATCTCGCTACGTGTGACTAAATTAACCTTTTGCTTATCTACTGGTTCACCTATTATCTCCCTATACTTTACGAGCCGCTCGGTGCCCTCGTCTCCCACGTTCACTGTCAGATGATGAACAATCTCAAAATTTTCAGCTAAATATTGGCTCTATCAGTATCTGAATCTACCAAGCCATTTTTCCCATGAAGGGTGAGGATGAAATTCGACTTTTTCTTTGTAAGTCAATTAGCCATTTCCCAAAGACTATTATCTCTAATTTGAAGATTTGTTAACTTGTATTCCTAGTTGATGTTTTCGAATTTGAAAATTTCTCTATTTTATTTGCTAAATGAGTTTTCATTCTGCGAACCGAGTGACGCTGGTGTCTGGAGCGCGCTCCTCAATGCAGGATCGTCTGGGAAGTGCGCGGCAGCTCGGTCTGGTGGGGGAGTCGTGCCTCATTGGTCCCGGATACGGTGGATGGGATCACTTCGCGAGGCTTCCCCCTCTCCATGGAAAGATTTGGCAGCACGCTGCAATCAGAACATTGCACCTTGGCGGGTCTTGCCTGCCGCCTGCTTTCTCTCGTCGCTCCGCTTTTCCAGTGTTACATTCACATACTTCTGTAACTAACTTAGTCACTAACTAACAACTTATTCGTTTACTACCAGTATATCTAGCTTTTGAAATCTGATTGTAAGAATAGAAAAAATTATTGAATTTCGAAGAGTAGCATTAATAAAAATTAGAACGTAGATGATATTGCTGTGTAAGACAAAGATTTGTAGCTTCTAAACTTTGAGTTACTTTTAAAATATAATATTAGAATAGAAAACATTAAATAAATTTGGAGAATAACATCAATAAAGTTAGAACGTCGAATATATTACTACCTATTTATATGAACAGAGATTTATAATTTTCACACTACAACTCAACTTGCATGAGTTCCGCGTCTTTATCGCAATATCATTAGAATTAAATTGAAAGAATTTCTCGGAGATATTAATAGTTGATCGAGTTATCAATATCTCGTGAGGGATTCATGGGAGTAAAATTGACTCAAATAATAATGTAAAAGAAGACAGAGAGTAAAAGGCTTTGGAATTAAACGTTTGTTTTTCATGTTTTGTATCACGGGAGGTACGCTTGGCTCATGGAATTTTCCATTCAGCGTTGAGGTGAGAGTTTGAAAATTAGAAATAGCACGACTAATGCTTGTAAGAATTTCAAGCAGTGGTTCTCAAAAATTTAGAAGTTTCTCCGTCTCCCTGTTTATACATCAAGGATTTATATAAATTTCTAATGAAATATTGGAAACTAAGGCATTAATAAACAATTTTATTCCACCCGGATCTGCAAAATTTTTAGTCGAACAGAATAAAAGACTGAAGAAAATCAAAGTTTAAAAAGCCTAGGTATATCTTTAAATTTTCCAGCATTACTTTGAAGTAAAAAATCTGCCCGCTTCGCCGGCACATTCTCATCGCGCGCAGCTCACTTCGTTCGCAAGTTTGAGAGATCCTAGGGCGCGAGATTCGGTCGTCGCGCTTCGCGCTCGGTGTTATATGTTCTTCATGTACAAATTACTAAATATTTCTCTGATTGCAAATGAAGAAGGAGATCTATTTATTCAAGGCTTTATCGGCCTTGAGGAATACATTCTCATCATAAAATTGTAGCTGCGCACTGGATTTACTGCGCTCATCGATTATATATACAAATAAATAGTTAAAAAGACGATTCAAAAATAATCTCAATGATTTACGATTGGTCTTATGAAGAATTGTTCAACGGCAATTTTATTTGACTTTTTAAAAACGCAAATTCTACTTTTCTTACTTTTTTTCTTATCTCGCGTCATTTGGATCCAAAACTGAAATTAAAATATTCCCATACCATTTTCCGTACTTAAAAAACAAACTATTCTTGCTACCAAAAAACGTTTGGAAGAAAGCCTACAGGTCTTCGCAAAAGGAACAATTGCAATTCACTAAATTTCTTTCGTATCTCACATTATTTGGCTCCAAATTTGATTTTTCGATTTTTCAGAAAAATTCAAAAAGTTATTATGACAATGTTGTAGGGCTTTCAAAGAGCAAGGTTCTTCTTTCTTTAACTCTTTTCATATCGTGCTTTGTTTGGCTTCAAAGTTCTATTTTTGTTTGTTTTTTACATTCTCATCAGAGAATGTATTAGATTTGTGTAAAATTTGACCCCCCCCCCTTCGTTTTGTCAAATGTCCACGTTTTGAGACCTCCTGAACTCGGAAAACATGTTTTTACGAATGTGTCTACTGTGTGTCTGTGTGTCTGTGTGTCTGTGTGTCTGTAGATTTTTAGTTTGTGAGCACGATACCTTTCGAAAGAAGTGATCGATTGGATTGGCCTTTAGTATACTCTTTAAGTGTCCTGAAATGAAGGCCAAGTTCGTTAAGCAGCCATTTTGGACAAAAATTCGAAAAGTGTAAGCATTTAAAAAATTTTTGAGACTACTTCTTCTTCAAATTTACAAATTCCATGTACGGATATTCATAGTACTGAGAAAGTCGAACAATTTATCCTTATGACTTTCTTCGCCAAAAAAAATTATGAGAGTTATAGTATTTCCAAAATTTAAGAAAAAACGAAAATAAGAATTTTAAGCCAAACAATGCACGATATGAAAAAAAGTCTGAAGAAGAAAAACGTTTCTTTTTGGAAGCCCTACAAGATTGTCATAACAGCTTCTTGAATTTTCTTAAAAAATCAAAAATTCAAATTTTGAGCGAAATAACGTGAAATACGAAAAAAAGTTAAGATATCAAATGTTTGCTTTTACGAAGACCTGTAAGCTTTTTCCCGAACATTTTTTCGTAGGAGGCATAGTTCGTTTTTCAAGTATGGAAAATGGCATTGGAATATCTTAATTTTAATTTTTAAGCCAAACGACGCGAGATAAGAAAAAGAGTCAAAAGAGTAGAATTTTTGCTTTTGAAAGGTCAAATAAATTGCTGTTACACATTTTTTTATAGAACCATTCGTAAACCATAAAGATAATTTTTAAAATTTTCTTTTTTATTTGAAATCAGAAACAAATTTAGCAATTTGTACGTGAAGAAGATATAACACCGATCACAAAGCGCGACGACCGAATCGCGCGCCCTGGGTGCGCTCAAACTTGTTTTTAAAATAAATATATGTCCTTCGAAACTGTAGTAGACAGCGTTTTCATTTTTGATTCAAAAAGTTGAAAATAGCCAAAAGAGCGGTAGTGTATCCACTCAAAAGTAAAAAATATATATTGGTCCAAGTGGCAATTATTTTTCGCATAAACTACCATCCAATAGGACTACAATTCGTCAATGTTTCAACTCAAATTTAATTCTAGTATAGTTTAATTTCAACTTCATTAATTCTGAAACTCGAATGTCTTCCACTTGAATTCTCATTAACTGGAGAAGGATATCTAACTTGAGCTTTTTTCGAAACAGAAAACTTGAAAAAGAATTTTTTTGTTATTATGAAGGACGAATGCTTTTATTGAGCACATTTTACTCTGAAAACCATTGACGTTCAAATATTCTTAAATTTGGAACTTATTTATTCAAAAAAATTTCAATTCCAAGGTATTTTAATTTTGAACACTACCAATGTAATTTTCGTACTTTTGAATATAATGAAATGAAATTTTGCTGATTTGAAATTTAAATCTTAATTTCAAATCAAATTCCAATAATTCAAACAGGTATCGAATTGATTCAAGCGGAATTGTAGTAGATTTCAAACATGAGTACAGCAATTCAAACGAAATTCCAGTTAATAAAAAATTAATTATAGTTCATATAAATATAAACCAAGCAGTTCAAGTTAATTGTAACCAAGTCCTATTAAATTCAAAATGGAAACCTAGCAATTCAAATAGAATCCCTACACTTAAAAGCAATTCAAATATACAGAATTATTGTTAATTCAAGTGAAATCCCAATCAAATATAATTAAATTCTAACAATTCAATCTGAATTATATTAAATCTAATTGATATTAGACTAATATATGTACAAAAAAATCATGATTTTATATAATTTCTTCAACTTTGATAACAATTTTCGATATGTACGAATTTGTTTGTTGCTTCAACCTATTTTCAAATATTTTGATGATAAACTCTTTTATTTCCGACTGAACTAAATAACCTTCTAGTAATTGATCAACACTTTCTACCTCAGTTCTCTAAAAATGTCAAAATTCATGAAAAATTAGTAATTTAAATAACTGCCGTTGATTTGAAATAATTTTGATGTTTGAGAGAAAAATAAATTGTGTTATTTATCATAAAATTCAAATTATACTGTCAAAAGTCAAAATATGATATAGAGAATTCTGATTTTACAGTTGATCTCGAAGACTTTAGATGAATAACACAGGCACACAAAAAAAGTGTGCGGAGCCAAAAAAGCGACAATCATAAATCGAAGGTCGTTTTTTTCGCTGAAGAATGAATTTTTCAATAGTCCTTATTTTCGAAGGGATTACCACAGGTTTTGGTCGCAAACAAAATTTTTTCGCAAAAGTTATTAACAATGAAAATTTAATGTTACGACATGATCAAAATTTTTCTCGTGAACGGATAAACGGATTTTGATGATTCTTATGTTCAAATTTTTGTTTCAATACGTGAATTCCAGAAATTTTTCTTCCCAATATGAAAACACTCAAAAAAAATATCAACTGCTCATAAACAAAATTGAACTTTTTTTCTTTCAAAAGAGAGATATTTTTGTGCACGTCATTCTACATTTTTTCCGGAGAAGAGTGCGAAAAGAAATACTAAGTAGTTTCTATAGTTTCACGGGATATAAATTTTTTAGTGCAACGCGCGTTTACAAAGAGAATGTAGAATGACTCGCAAAAAAAAATTCTTTAAAGAGAACAAAAGTACAATTTAATCATAAACAATTGGTAATTTTTTCAACAAACTCAATGTTTTTATATTCAGAAGGAATATTTCTGGAATGTAAGTTGTTAAAAAAAAAATCAACGTGAGAATCGTCAAAATCCGCTTAGCTATTCACGTTCAATATCGTGATCATGTTGTAACATTAAATTTTCATTGTTAATAACTTTTGAAAAAAAAATTTGTTTGCGACCAAAACCTGAGGAAATCTTTTCGAACATAAGGGCTATTAAAAAATTCATTTTACAGTGAAAAAAGACGAAGTTTGATTCATAGTGGGCTACTTGGAATAATTTTACCTGAAACTAAAAATTCAAACTTGAATAAAAAAAACTGGTAAGCAGAAAATTTCAATCAGTGCAGATTTTGACTACGCTAGATCAATACTACAATGCTATATAGGTCGCCTTTTTGGCTCCGCACAATTTTTTTGTGTGCCTGTATAATTGAATAGTTACTTTTTTCACAAAAGTAATGTAACTGTAACGAGTTAAAAAAAAGTAACTTACCGAACACTGGAACCAGTATAGAAAATATAAATGTAATATAATATAAATATAAAATATAATAATATAAATAAAAATATCAAGCATAGCCCTAGCGCTATACTTGACTGGGCTAGTCTTGCAGAAAATTCCGTAACACTAGTCAGTGCCAGAAATAAATAATTAGCAAACTCAAAACAGTCATAGTCATTTTATGACAGTCAATAATTTCAATATATTTTTCAAAATTATTTTAAAGTTATGGAGAAGAATGATATCAATGCAAATCAGTAGAAATGAATAGAATTATTTGAAAATCCAAAGGATTATGAAACAGGGTGTAAGTAGGACGGAGTGGAAATGCTCAAATGGATCAAATATTTTAAGCCGACCAAAGGAAACGTAGGGGCTTGGCAATCCGAAAGAAGCACAAAAAAATCTACCTATGGGCGAAAGTATTATATTGAATATTTCTAAGGAAAGTTATTCGTGTCGACCTCTCTAAATTCAAATTAGTGACATTTTACTAATTACTAGTGAAATAATGCTAATTTAGTTAGGGAAAGAGTGAGCTAATACATATCAGTAAAAAATTACTAATTCGATTAGTCGAAATGTTTACTAATTTAATAGCCGCAAACTATTAATTTATTGAAGAAAATATATTAATTAATTCGCAATCTTTTAGAAGAACCTCAGATCATTGAAAATCCTTTCTGATTCTTTGAAATACTTAGAAATCACTTGAAATTAAATTGAGTTGATATATAACACTAGTTTACACGGAAAATGTACCAGGAGAAAAAAGGGGATTTTACACTAATTGTGAGTCGCTGAAGAAGAAAATGACATTCATTTATTCTTGCAAAGAAGCGTTTTCGAGATATTTGCAAAAGACGTATTTTTTTACTCTCTTTCCAGTTACTGGCATAAATCTTGATAAGAAAGCCCGCTGTAAAACCGAGAAGGACAACAAAATCTTATCAGAAAAGAATAAACTCAGCTGATCTTGTTTTTCACCTTTTTCGACTTTTTTTCTATTTATTGTTGAAAGAAAAAAATAGATTTTTTTTGAATAATCGCTTTCAATTAAATTTTTTTTAATGCCGTTTTTCCCAAGTTTAGATTACAGGAATCTTCAGATTTCAATCAAAAATATTTCATTTTTTCTTTTGAGAAATACTCTAGGATTTAAAAAAATTTAAGTTTGTAGCTAATTTTTCATTCATTCATATGAGAATCCAGCTAATGATAACAGAAGTCGTTTATATGAATAATGAGCTCTTCTTTTAATTCACATAATTGTATAAATCCATGAATTCGCTTATTTATTTTCGGAAAAATCATAACTTTGAACTACTTTTTTTTTAAATTATAAATTGGCTGTGGTAGAGTGAACCAAAATTTCGGTACGTATAGCCAGACTTCTAAGGTACCTACAAATAACAAATAACTGACAAAATAACTGAAATAACGAATTTTAGACTTAAAAAGTGAAATACCCTTAAAAACAAGTAATGAATCAAAAGTTTTTGGAAAATTGTCCTGGATTCTCATTTGGTCAATTTACCGTGACATTCTCAGACGAATCGATTGTTTATTGCAGGCTACAGATCGACTGAAATGATCAAAATTCGAATTTCGGACATAAGAGAAGTGCAATATCTGTAGAAATAATTAATGAATCAGAGTTTCCCGAAAAATGCCGCTGGAGCTTCATCTAGTCAATTTATCCTTAAGTTTTTAGGTGATTCGGTTAAATATTTTGGGTTACAGATCGACTGCAATGCTAAAAATGATACCTTTTTCATGTTTTCTGAGACTGCTGTGTCCACTTTCTCAAAAATCAACAATTTGTACGCACAGAAGTTATTTTTCAGCAAGTTTTTATTGCTTTAGAAAGGTTTCATGCAAATCGATGCAGAATCGGCTGAGATATGCACAGAAGGGGCTAAGTGCATAAATAGTTCGAGATAGGATATTCGCGGTTTTTACTTGGTGGCGATTCACTACCGCGAATCTTGATAAGAATGCTTTAATTTTTAAAAACTTGTTTTTAAACGAAGTTTGTCAGTGT
>JAUMHM010000079.1:20224934-20242191 GCA_032362435.1 Melikaiella ostensackeni
AGAGAAGAAAGGGCTAAGAAGACACCCCAACGGGGGGGGGGTCAAGTCTACAAAAAGGTATGAGCCAGCCCTGCTGCCGGTGAACAGAGAGTCGTCGGGGGCTGGACTAACAGCTGCCCAGAAGTTCAACCCCCTGACGATGGTGGTATCAGCAACGAACTATCCGGACTTGATGCTCACTGCAGAGCAGTTAGACCTTATCAGGGAGGCTACATGGAGGACGCTCGCAAAAGTGTCCCCAAATCAATGGCCAAAAGAGGAGACCTCCTTCTGTAGGGGAGAGGTGTTCATATTTGACGCATCTGAACCAGCGGCTAATGCTTGGCTGCTGAATACAGTGGCCAAGACAAGGCCCTGGGAAGGTGCAGAACTTATACTAGGTGGGGCTGAATTACTCCAAAGGCTTCAGGAGGAGGGCACAATGGGAGGACTTGAACAACTTCTAGTTGTGCAGATTCCTGAGTCCCAGACGAGGGCTCTTGCGATCCTCAACAACAAACCCTTGTACCACATTGGCCAGGTCAAATTTAGGGTTGCCGGTCAGAGATGGGAGAAGCCTCTTGGGACGGAGAAAGATCGGGGGTAGACGTGAGTAGTGGCTCCCAGTCTCAACCTTACCCAAATTGACTTGTATCACCGCAAATGCACCAAGGCGGTTCTGCAGAGGGGTATGTCTGTGAGGCACACAAGTATCTCACTAATCCAAGAACATTGTTTAGTTAAAGAAACCATAAGGGGGTTGGGGGGGCTGGATATTTTACAGAGACCTCAAGGCGGCCAATTCAAGGGCTTGCATTCTGGCAAAAGGAGTCAGCGTTTTCACGCTGCTAGAACTGTGTTCGAGATATCTGATAATGATATCCATTGACCTTAAAGGAATCGGGAATCGAAAATACTGCAAGGTAAGGGGTCTCCCACTTTTCTTGGGGTGCAATGCTAACTCCCACCATACATTGTGGGGTAAAACGGACAATAACTCAAAAAGAAATGACCTATTGAAAAATTCAATAACTACTGCTTCAGATATTACCAAGGCAAAGAATACCCCGACGTTTCATAACTCGGACGAACCCACTCTTTCAGATCACTCATAGATAGAGTTCGAGTTGGAATCTTCCGTATCCTCGGGCCCGACGTGGGCTAGAATTCCAACAAGAGCGGACTGGGATCAGTATTTTACTGAATTTAGGAGTGCACTTTCAGAAGTGCCCAAGTAAATTAGGGACGTGGACATCCTGAAGATGGCAGCCAAAACTTTCACGGAGGCCATCAAATCTACTTATGATAAACATTGTCGACTCACAAGTATCCAAAAGGCCCACGAGATTGTTACTCCTTCCAGGATCAGGTGGGCCCTGAAGTCTTTTAGCCCTCACAAGTCTTCTGGTCCGGATGGCATATACCCGGCCTTCTCACAGAAGGTTGGGGAGTCCATCATAGGGCCGCTGGTGAGACTTGCTAAGGCTGGTCTGACACTGGGATATGTCCCGACGGCATAACGAGACACGAGAGTGGTTTTCCTTCCGAAAGCAGGCAGGACCGATTATACTTCACGCAAGGATTTCCGTCCCATCAGCCTTCCATCTTTCCTGCTAAAAACGGTGGAGAGACTTGTGGATAGGTACATGCGCGACAAGGTCTTATTACGTAAGCCACTACACAAAGAGCAACATGCCTACAGGGCTGGTCACTCGACCGAAACGGCTCTAGGCGGAGCAGTGAACCTATTCGAAGGACAACCTAAGCAGAAAGGCTTCGCGATTGGAACCTTCATGGACATCGAAGGAGCCTTCAACTACAACTCTAGAGAGGTGATCAGGCTGGCTATGATTGCACATGGTGTGCCAACTGCAGTCATAGAATGGGCCTGCCACATGTTGGGCAACAAGAACCTAACAACGACTGAGGATAATACCACCTTATGTGGAACTGTTGACGCGGGGTGCCCGCGGGGAGGCGATTTATCGCTCCTACTGTGGTGCTTGGTAGTTGACGAACTGCTTTATCTACTCACGAGACAAGGCTACTGCGCTATAGGCTACACGGACGACATACTGGTCATCGTGCGCGGCCAACATCTGGATGCGTTCTTCGGAGTAATGCAGCAAGCACTGAGGAAAGTGCAAGCACTGGTGCAAAAAAACCGAATTATCGGTAAATGAGGGGAGACGGACGTGGTTGTATTCACCAGACGGTACAAGTGGGGGAACAAGAGTACACTGAAACTGGGTGGACAACAACTGAGAATCACTGAACGAGCCAAATACCTAGGAGTCATCCCGGATAAGAAACTGTTCATGGAACGATCACCTGGAAAAAGAAGGCGAAAAGCTCACAGCGATTCTCTGGCCTTGCAGGAGAGCCACAGGGAGAAACTGGGGCCTGAAACCGTAAACAGATGTGGATCTATATTGCGATTCTGCGGCCCAGGCTAACCTATGTGGCGGTGGTCTCATGGAGTAGAGTCGAACTGTCCACTGTCAAATCTCGACTGAAAAGAATCAGGGGACTGATTCTAAGAGGCGTCACTGGTGCCTCGAAGTCGTCACCCATGGGGCATTGGGGGCACAACCAGGGCTGGAGCCCCCCCCCCCTTTCCATCAATGCCATGGCTGCAAAGGCAGCTTGGAGAATAAACATGGGAAACGGCGGAAGGGTCTCGACAGAACTGCGGGTCCCAACCGATATCGCGACTAGGCCGACCTTGAGCATGGTCAGGGACAGATAGCTCCGAAAACAAGGAGAATGCTGGATCCGGTGTCTATCGTAGGAGGAGTGGAATGGGCTTCACAATCCCAATAGGGTCCTAAGTCAAACAAACTAAGCTCATGGTCATGCTCCAGTGTGCCTATCAGGTACAGGAGTATGGCAATAGAAGAAATATCCGCATCTGCTGAGACAACAGGGCTGCTATAGTGGCCCTGAATGGAACAACGACTACATCGCTACTAGTATGGTAGTGCTTTGAGGCACTGAACAATCTGGCGACGGAAAACCGAGTGACTCTACTTTAGGTTTTTGTACACAGTGGCATTAAAGCTAATGAGATCTCGGACAGGCTAGCAAAACTAGCAGTAAAAAAAACTTCACTGGTCCCAAACCAGTCGTAGGCATTTCCAGTAGATTGGACACTGAAGGAATTAACAGTTGGTTGACCAAGGAACATCAGAAAGAGTCGAATTAGGCCACTGGCTCCAGATAAGCCAAAACACTTATCGGTTTAAATTTAAGCTTTAAATGAGCTGGGGAATTACGCAAGTTTGATAGGAATGAAGTCAAGGTCCTAACAGAACAGTTTATAGGTATGGAAACCTCAACTGTCAAAGAAATAAGATAAGGCTCGCAGATAGCCCCCTCTATCGCCTGTGCGGAAAGGATGATGAGACAGCTATTCACATCCTTTGTCACTGCCCCGCAATTGCAGGGAAGCGTCTGGCACTTTTGGGCAGTAACCACATCAGTGAGTCAAACATATCGGCCAAGAGCGTGGCTGCGGTCCTTTCCGTATAGGAAAGGCTTTGGGGTCACGCATAAGCCTACAAGGGGACGCAACGGGACTACTCAAGCGTCAGGAGCCCTTTTGGTCTCAACCCGAACAATAACAATAATGATAATAATAATAACCCTACCAAAGGTGTTCTCGAGTTATCGTCGCGGTAGGGCTTGATCTTTCCTCTAATGACTTTGTTGGCTTCGTTGGCGGTAGCATTGCTACTGACAGGGTTTCCCATGCCAGACAGGCAGAGAATGAAGAGGAAAAGGGATCAAGAAGAGCACCAGAAACCCACTCAAGAAATGGAAAATATAAAAAAATATATATAGTCGTTGGTCGCTGCCCGAGGAACGTCGGGGCGAGAACCTCCTTTCTAGAAGAACTATCGACCAGATAAAATCGGAGGTTGAGACTGCATTCCAGCAGCAACTCCAGGGTGCGCAGACCAAAAAGAGGATCAAGTGGACGTCGGAGATGAATGGACACGTGATCAGATGTCATTTTCGTCCAGAGGTGAGGGGCGAACACGTGAGAAGCGAACAACATCGTCTCTTCGTGGATCTTCATCCCGATCTGGCACACAGAGTGACTAACCGACATCTTGCTGATCAATCAAGATCCATAAGGCAGCGCCACCTTATATCCGAGTCGAAATAAAAAACATCGAAAAACAGGTGCGACAACAACTAGCATCTCTTATAACGCACCTTGCGGATGCGGTGGAAGAGGAAGTTCATATGCCCGTGACACAAGACGTTATAGACGAGCGGGAGCCGAACATGGTGGATGAAGCGGAGCGACTGTCTCATGAGCGACAGTCATTAGGGCTGTAGCCACCGGACCTTACTCCTGCTCCTGCTGAACTCATTGACGAGCTCAATGAGGAAAGCCTACGTCTCATGGTGTGTTTCACTGATCCCATCCTAGAGTTTGCAGATCAAGAACCATGAGAAACGGTCTGACAAAATTTAGAGTCAACAAAGATCTTCTCCGGTTAGTTGACATACTGAACACCGACACACTGCCTCTGTTCTTGCAGCGGGATATGAACTTGCTGCAGGTGCAGAGTCTCGCGTATTGCGCTGCGGTCCCGTATACCAGGATGATGAGCATAAAACTCAGAGTCCGAGCTGGTAACAACTACACCCCAAGAAAGATGTCAGACCCTCCATGAAAGTTTCGACATCAAGACGAGGTTAGAGTAAAATAAGAGCAAAACTGGAACGGTTCTATCAATTTCGAAAGGGCAGTCAATCTCAAAGACTAACTCGGCATGTGGAGGAGATCCTTCGTCCACATAACATCAGTTCAAGAGCAGCTACGAACTTGGACGAAGTGACTGACTATCTTAAACAGCGACTCATGGTCCTATCAGCGCAACTGAGACGATTTATAAGAGCGACCGCCAGAAGGAATGACAAAACGACCTTCTCGGTAGACGAAAGACGTTTCTCTCGCAGACTTTTAGATGGCGAAAACAAAACTCAAAATTATTGTGAACCACCTAGGGCCGAGAAAATCGCCAGATATTGGTCGAGCATCTGTGGTACACATAGGTCAAGTCAGCTGGACACGACGTGGCTCCGTCTAGAAAAGGATAGAGTTGCACGGTTGCCTGGGACAGATACTTTATCCATCTCAGGTTTCGACGTGGCTTGCATCCTAAAGAGACCTAAAAACTGAAAAGCGCCCGGTGCAGATGAGGTGCACAGCTTCTCATTTAAGTATCAGGAGGCCCTGCACCCCGCGCTTGCCGAAGACCTTCAAAATATTTTAGAGAACCCAAATTACTTGCCCTCTTTTATGACGGAGGGCGTAACGTATATGATTCCCAAGAGGGTAGATGCTGGTTGCCCTAGTGATTACCGAACAATCACCTGCCTCTCAGCCCTCTATAAGTGTCTCACGGCCATAATTTCCGACTTCGTCTATAAATACTGTGCGGAGAACAACGTCCTCTCCGAAGAACAAAAAGGTTGCTGTCGAGATTCCCGTGGTTGCAAGGACCAAGTCACGATTGACAGCGTGGTTGGGTTGCATGCGAAAAACCATCAACGCAATTTGCACATGGCCTACATTTACTACTAACAGGCGTTCCCCTCAATACTCCACGATTATTCACGTGAGGTCCTTAAGACATGTAAGATCTGTCCGCGTGTCATCCAATTTTTGGATCACGCTATGCACACATGGTGCACAAAGATTAAATGTTTTAAGCGTGGGGTGATGAGGGTTACCCGGTCCTTGCCCATTAAACAAGGAATCTTCCAAGGTAATTCATTCAGCGCACTATGGTTCTGTTTAGCATTGAACCCGCTAAGTTGGACATTCAACAACACGTCCTATGGGTTTAAAATTGAGACGGGAGTGGCTAAGTCTCAACACACTCATCTCCTCCACATGAACGAAACAGCCTACTCAACATCCTGCTGCAGTTCTCCAATGACATCAGGATGTCTCTGAAATTGGACAAATGCAGAAAGCTGCTTTTGTCTCGTGGAGAGGTAAATATTCCACAGATGCGAGACGACCGCGATCTGATTAAGGCAATGACTGATGAAGATTCATACAGGTACCTTGGCATATTGCAGACAAGGGGTCCGCTCCATGCTGCAATTAAAAAGGTACTTGAAACTGCTTTTTCGTGTCGTCTTAATCTGGTTCTGGCATCCGGCCTCAGTGCGAAGAACATCATAAAGGCAATTAACACCTATGCTATTCCTCTCCTAACATACTCATTTGGTTTGGTTTCATGGTCCATGACTGACCTAGAGAGGCTATACAGAATCATCCGCGTGAAAATTTCTGAGCAACGAATGCACCATGAGAGGGCAGCTGTAGAAAGAATAGTTCTACAAAGCAAACTTGGGGGCAGAGGGGTAATGGATGTTCGTCAATTGTTTTATTCTCAGGTTACACAATTGCGCAAATATTTCCAGAACAGGACTAACATCTTGCTTTACTACTACATCTGTAGAGTTGACCTGAATACCCCCTCAAAAATTGCAGCTGTTGATTTCCAGAACATCGGTCACCTCAACGCTGAACAGCTACCTGCTCAATGGCGGAGTAAACAGGTGCATAAACAACGCCCCCAAACATTAGATCTTCCTTGCGTGTGTAGTGATGCTTTAAAACTCTGGTTAAGGCGGGGAGAACTCTTTCCGGAGACTTTTTTTTTTGCCGAGATTTGAGCCTTACTATAAATAGAGCCCAGTTAAAGTATTAGAGAATGAACACCATCTCCTCGATTGGGACAGGACTATTCTGACTGACCACCTAGTCAGACACAATCGTTGAGATGTTCTCTGGTTAGATAAACGTTCTCGACATGTGCAAACTATAGACATAAGCGTTCCCCTAAACAATAACATTAGGTTCCGATACACTGAGAAAATCCAGAAATATTCGGAGCTAAAAGAGAAGATCCTGACCGTGTAGAGGGTGAACAAACTCACTATCCACTTGGTCGTAATCTCCTTCCTCTACTGGGATCGTTCACGCGAGGTGCGTACAAATCTTGGAAGAACTGGGAGCTCGAAATTCGCTACATTCAATCCAGAAGGCGATATTGCTGAACACGTGCCGCTAAATGATAGCTGCTTAAATCGCCTTTTATGGCTATCCCGTGTACACGGTGAATGACCGTTATAATCACATTTTTAATTTTTTTACCTCTGAACTTTTGATCTTTTAATTTTTGATTTTTCTTTATTTTGTATATGCGTGTCCGTGTACGTGTGTGAAGTTAAGTGTGTATATATCCCATTCGTTAAATTTATTAAAATTTTGAATCGTTTATCTCAGTCGTTGGCATTGGAACTAACGTTTGTATGAATGTCAGATCCCTATAAACGGGCTCTCCAGCATACATGTTGGATCCCTACAAACGAGCTCTCCAGGTTGAATGTTTAGTAGCGAAGTACCGGGTCATGAGTACCTGTGGGTGGAAGGTGGGCCAACATAACAACAATAACAACAACAACAGCAGCAACAACAACAGCAACAATAATAATAATAATAAGGGGTTGTCTGTAAACTACGTTACTAATTGTTGGCCACTCTTCAACTCCCCCTCTTCCCATCGTTGATAACCATAGCTTCTCACTCTTCGACTCCCCCTCACCGCTTCGTTGATAACTGTAGCTTCATCCCTAGCCCCCCCCCCATCCCGCCACCAAAAGTAACTTAACCGTTGGGTAAAATAGATCTCACATTTATTCCGCGCCTTTTCGCGTTTCTAGCCAGTTGCCAATCTGTCCACGCGACCGTGTGGAGAACAATAAACTTCGGTAACAAATCAAGAATAATTAAAATAATATTACCTATCATTCGATAGTATTAAAATAAGTGATTTTCAGAATTATTATTGAGCTGTGCCTAATTGCATTTTTTTCTGACAGTCAGTCTGGGTAAGACCATTTATCATCTGGAAACGTACTATACGTTATCGAGACGTACTCTTCGAAATCAGATTTCTGTAAAACGTTAACTTGGCTTATAACGTTACTTTGACTACCCCCTGCCGCCCCCGTTTCCAACCGCAATTTCCAGCGCGACCCCCTCCACCACGAATTGGTAACGTAGTTTACGGACGACCTTCAAGTTCATGGCCTTGATGCGTGAAATATGTATTTTGTTCAGGTAAAAGGTATCCTGAACTAAAACAATCACGAAAAAAGCCAGACTAAAGTGACTTTTATTCAGAATTACTTTATTTGAAAATATTGTTCATAAATTAAGTGCTTTGTCTCCTAGTGCAAGTTAAAGACTTCGGTTAGTTTCGTTGTTCTCTGATACGTAGAAGTGTTTTGTAGCTTGTAAGGGTCAACTATATGCCCTTAGGTTTATTCTTTTCTGATTAATATTTTGTTCATTTTTTTTACACTTCTAACCTCCATTGAATTCAGCATTCCTCGTAACCAAATTTGAATCCTTTAATACCATGACAAATTATGTAAGAAACATAGTGAAATGTCTATTAGGGTCACCGTCAACTATGTTCACCTATATAGAATTGACGATTTTTTTTCTAAATGTGTATAATTTATTCTTTACAGCTCTATGTTTCATATTGAATTTGTACGTTCCACAAGCCTTGTAAACACGTTTCTAAATGACACTATATAGGTAAACATTCTTGAAAAGAAACCATTAGAACTAAATTATTTCTAACCGGGAAATACCTCAAGTCATCTATGCCCACAACAAAACGAAAATTGGGTTTTAGAAAACAACCGCTGAATATCACTGTAACCAGTATACATTACAATACATTCTGAATATTGCAGAATTATTCCATAATACTCACTGAGGGCACCCGGGCGGAGCCGGATATAAACGGCTAGTTGTTTATAATTGTATGTACATCTGCATGCCATAAACTTGAATTGAATTCTTTCAACGTCTTTGAATTCTTTGCATTCCTGAGAATTCTTTTGAATTCTCTAGAAAGCTTTCAAGCTCTTTTGAATTCTTAGAAATCTTCTTAATTCCTTTAAATTGCCTAAATTCCTCAAATTCACGGCATTTCACGAATGCAAGGAATTCCACGAATTCAAAGATTTCAATCAACTCAATGAATTCCAGAAAATTCAGTCAAATTTATAAAAATTCATGGAATTAAAATAATTCCAAGAAATTCAGATGATTTCAGGGAATTTGAAAGTATCCAAAACAATTTAAAAGAATTTGGAAAAATTTAAAAGTATTCCAAACTATTCAGAAGAATCTAAGAATTCAAAGGACTCAAAAGATTTCAAAGGAATTGAGTATGAATTAGAAGAAATTCAATGTGAATTCGAAAGAATTCAGAAAAATTCTAATAATATACTAAACATGTCTGCTGTAAGTACATCCTGATAGAGGTTCTCTTAACATGGAGGTAGCGATACCTGCTTCAAGAATCTAGCACTTTTCTTGGAATAATCTATGTTTAATTACCTTATCAGATCCCAGAAAGTCTAGACCGTGACATCTTTCGGTTTCAATAGCGTACAGAAGCTTTTTTCGATGTAGGGGATTTTTAATATCCAACTCTTTTTCAATTTGATTTTGCGTAGAATCTAATAATTTTTGTCCAGTCGCTTTCCACTTTCTTAATTCACCTGCATAACATTCAAGTCCCAACTGAACTAGCCAGTATCCAATTTCTTCCACAGTTAGTTCAGCAAAACATTTAGAAGGATTCGCTTCCTTACATGATGATATTTCGTTCATTAGTGTTTGCTCTTCTGCTGGAATCAAGGTTTCAAGTTTATGAATATCACTTGTGAAATCTATTAATATTTAATATATCAAAAAGTACACTTAATCCCGACATTGTAAGAATTTAATATCAAAATAAACTAAAGTAGAGACTAGTTTTATTTATAGACTTTCGTAATTAACAAGACTCCTTAGGTTATTTTACCACCAAAAGTTGTGACGCTTTGCATGTGGTTCATTGAGTTCCTCAAAAAATCAGTGGGGCCAACAACTTTGATTACTGCGGAAATTTTTCGATCTTCCTTCGTGGAGGATGACAAGTTTTGTAATAACCTTTGAAGTAAATTCAGATTTATTGCACCAATTATACATACACCTTTATACCAGTCATACCATGAAGTGCGAAAGAGATGCTCTTACGTTCATTATTATGGCGTCTCACTCGCACTCACGCTTCCCTATGACCGGCATGAATTTGACCTTACGGTATATGTCGTAGGTACTTCGGGAAATTAGGAATTTATCTGAAAACCTAGGGAATTAGCTGAATGCCGGAGTTAAGGAAAACATTCCATTCGGGTATTACCTTTTCTCTGATTCCCTGGTTTATTCAGGAAATTAGAACATTTTTAGGTAATTTCTCTAATTTCCTAGAGCGTTTTAATTAGACTGTGGCTACGCGTACCGAAATTTCGTTATGAATAGCCCGATTTTTCCCGAGACACGTAGACACTGCCTTTCAATTAATTTTATAAGCAGAAATCTCATTTTATTGAAAGTATACTTTGTTCCAAGTTAGACACCTTGAACGATCAAACGAAAATACATTCCGTCAGTACATGGTAGCCCTGGAGGATTATTATGAAAAACTGTTCGAAATTCATATTCAAACCAGTCATGGAGGTAGAGAGAATTAAAAGTGATTTCATTGGGAATCTTTTCATCCATATTCAAAGAAATTGGAAATTGGGTATTTCACGGAAAATTGAGTCAAACGTTTTTTTCACTTTTTTCTAATAAAATTTCGGAGTTTTTTTTAAAGTTTAATATTCTTAAAATGTATGACTTCATCTCTAATACCGTCAAGTTTCATCAAAGTCCAATTATCCGTTCCAGAAATGTCGATAACATTATCCTACACGATTTTATCTCCAGAATGTTCATGATCAATTTTGATTGATGTTTGGACACTAATTCTGAATCAGGCAACCAAAATGATCCATTATGTCAAGTTTTTTATAAAAACGAGGTCAAAGGGTCCAAAAACGTGTTTCGTGCCATATTTACATGTCTGTAAAAGTTAAATAACAGGTGATAGAACCTTCTACCTTGGCTCAAATAAATGCCTAAACACTCGACTACAACCTCACATAATGACCGTTAAAACACTTGAATGTACAGCCAACGACTCTACAATTAGGTATCCTACTTGTCATCATCTAAGGTTGTAGTCGCAGGTTTAAGCTTTCATTTAAGCACAAGCAGAAAGTTCTATTACCTCTCATTAATTTTTTACAGAACTGAAACTTGGCCAAAACGCGTTATTAGAACATTTAACCCCGTTTTTCTCAAAAACTTGACGTGATGGAGGATGTTCGTTGCCGTATTCAGTATCAGATTCCAAAAATCTATAAAAAATTACTAGTGTACCAAGACCTTAAAATACGAAAAGCATTATGCTTTAAATTTTTTCTAACTTTTAAATTTTTTTTCATTTCGAAATAACTATTATTTAATAAAATTATACATTTTATATACGAATGAGAAATTTTTTAGCAAATGCTTATCAACATTTCTATTTTATATTATTATTAGACTCAAATGCAATTTTCAATATCAATATGAAGGTTAAAATAATTATTTTTTCACTTCAGTTTGTGATGTAGGAAAAACTTCCCAGACAAGATTTTTATTGTTTACCGCATACCCATTTTATGGATAGTACACTCGAACGCTGATATAGTCCCGTCCAGTTTAAGCCTTCCTAGAACTGCTGGCCCACGCAGTTTCTCAGCGGGCAGGGAGCAGCGGGGAGTGCAAACAGTGCGTCGCCACCGGTAGCGGTGCGATAAAAGGGGGAAGCACCACAGTGAATAATTCCATCAGCTGTCAGCACATGTGTCAGTTCGTTTTTAGTGTTTAGCGAGGTGTCTCGATTTCGGTTATGTTAGATTTTCAAAAATGTCGAAGGAAAATAAGAGGCAGCGGTTGACGTTCAAAGAAAAATGTGAGGTTCTAGAAAAAGTGAAAGCAGGTACTTCAAAACAAGATATTTTACAGAAATATGGTATCTCTAGTAGTGCGTTGAGGAAATTATTAGCTCGCAAATCTGAGTTGAGAAATAAGCTCGAAAGTTATGAATATTTGAAGAAAAAATCGTCGAAAAGAAGTGATATTATGGTTTTGGATGCTACTGTGTTAGAATGGTTTAAGCAAGCCAGAGACAGAGGTGATCCAGTAATCGGGCCGATTATCCAAGAAAAAACTGTCATTTTGAACGAGAAGTTCAACGGTCCGCGAACGTTCAAAATAAGAAAGCAGGAAAAACCTTATTTTTTCGTGTAATTGCAAAATTTATTCCTCAGTTCCGCTAAATAGTTAGGTTACCCTTGTCTCCGACAAATTGAATGCATATCATTTATTAATTACAACAGATTAAAACAACAGTTACAACAGTTTAAAACTTTAAATATTTTGCAGAAAATTATTAAATTAACTTTTTTTATGTGGAAGCATATTTTCGGGTTGAAAATTCAAATGTCTTGTAGATAATTCGTCTTTTTAGTTGAAAATTCAACTAAATATTTGATTGATAATTCATGTTTTTGGTCCGAAATTTAACTACTTTGTTGAAAAATGAACTATGTACTCTGTCAAAAATGCATTTCTTTGTAAATTAAACTATTTAGTTGAAAATTTAACTTTTTCTTGAAAATTTTTTTTTTTTTAGTTGAAGAATCAAGTCTTTTGTAAAAAGTTCGTCTTTACTTGCAATTCAGATTTTCTAAGCTTTAAGTACATGCATATAAATCACTTAAAAACAATTTGATGTTCGAGACCAAACTTGGAGTTTTCTCTTTAATTGATATGTATTGATGACATTGGAGTTTTTCTCCAAGCTTAAATTATTTTATGTATTAGACAACAAAATGGACAAAATTAAAAAAATATTTTTTACTACGGAGAAAAATCCAACAGAAATAGTTCATATGGCCGTGACTGTTTACGTTTCGAGAGATCTGGTTCAGGGGCAGGGTCAGTGCAAAGCAACTCCCAAAACTGTTCTTATATTGGAGTTCGAGTGTATTTCACTTCATTGTGGAGGAAAAGGCATTTCCCCAATGTTTTGCTGGAAGCATGATCTTTAGAAACTACATTATAGAGGAAAGAGTCGGTTTTTGTTTTGCGGGTGGAATTTTTATTGTTATCTTTTTTATGTTCAACCCTTTTCATGGACAGTATTTAAGCAACTTTAGTACGACTCAAACCAGATATATCCTTACTTTGGATTTCTACCCACTATCTGTTACTTTTAATAAAATATCTTTTTCCCAGTACAGAATATGGGTTTTCATGCTCTTTCTATTGATCATTAGAAATTTTGAAATCATGAAATTTGGACTTTCAAAAGAGAAGGTCAAAGCAAATATTTATTAATACACGGAATATAATCTTTATTTTGCTCACTAAAGGTCAAAGAAAATATTTCTTAATACACGGCACTATTCGATGTTTATAAAAAACTGATGAAAAAAAGGCACATGTGCCTGTAAGTCACAATGGATTATATAATTAGTCCAGATCAATCCAGATCCATAAACGTGTACCTACTAAAAAAAAGTCAAGAATCGTCAGAAAAAAATCAGGACTTCTAACGAGAATTATTACGTTTCTCGCCGAAAAACAACAGGAAAAATCAGAACGCGTGAGAAAATGTTCAGAATCGTCAAAACTTGGGTACAAAGGATATTCCCATTATTTATGGTCCTATTAAACCAAGAGTAAAGTGAAAAAAACCTAATCTCCTTTTGCATTTCTCAAATTATTTATATAATTTATTTATTAATATTTATTTATAAAATCACTCTTTACCAAGGGGTTAGCAACTTGTGGAGTCAGGTGTAGACCTTCGCTGAAGTCACCAGCATGAAGTCACTTGAAATCAGTGTACACTCCATCGGTTGAGTTGTCAACCCCTCGTTTTTTACTTATGTTTCATTATTAATATTTATATACCACATGATTCGGGATGCGAATCTGAAAATATTGTACGTTTTGACTATCTTATTCAAATTCAAACTTTTAAAGCTGTTATTTTGAAAATTGGAAAAAAAAATTTAATTTGTAATTCTTTGCAGCTGACCTACCTGCCTCCCTAAGCCTGGATTTTATCAACAAATTTCCAGGGACCGATGAGATGCCTGATCATAAAGTGAATTTACTTTAATTTGTTGTTATTAATGAAATAAAATCAATCAATTGAAAAATAATGTTACTCTGTGAAAAAAGCTGTCGTCACTCTATTTGTTAAATTACGATCGACTGTAAAATTGCGAAATCTCAAGTGGTAAAATCAAATTAAGATCTGTAAAATTGAATTGAGGTCGGTAAAATCGCATTCTCTAACGAAATAGATTTACAGTCGGATTTAATAACGCATGGTTACACGGCGCGGAGTTGCGAAAGGTTGTAAAATTACGTGTGTACAATTAGTAATTACAAGCCCTTAAGACACTTATTCTAAATACAGGTAAAGCATTCAAAATTTCACAATATCAAATCAGAAGCCTTCCATATTCTTCAATTTAAAGGTGTAAAATTGGGCAATTTGAAATTTAAGCGTAAGAAATATACATTTTCAATCTTGTAGCAATTGGATTTGAATAATTAAAACTTAAGAGACTTAAAAACTGAAATTTTTAAATTCTAGCTTCTAAACTGCTCAATTTGAGACTTAAAAATTTCCTGATTTTAGCATTTCAAACTCAAAGCTTCCAAAAACTCGAAAATTTTTTATTGTAATCTTAGCAATTCTAATTCAACAAAAATTACATTTCCATCTAGTATAGAGTGACATCTACTGTAATTTTTTCCAAAATTTTAATATGATTTCATTTTTTTTTAATTAATACAAAATAAATGAAAAACAAATGTCTTCTAAAAATACAAGTAGACTGTTATTGCACCCAACCCCTCAATTAAAATAAACCATAATATAATAAACTATGCTGTAATACATATTGTGGGGAAACTCGCAAATTAAGGGATAGGGTGGATTGTGGAATGGCGATAGACGACTGAAGTCAGTGATGAGACAACAAGTAAATGTAATATGTGGATTTATTGAACAACTTACAACGTGGGGCTCAATGAGCCAAAACTCTCAAAAGCCCGAACCGGGCGGCGAAGTCAAGATCGGACGAAGCGCTGGTGATCGGACGGAGCGTTGGTGGTCGGACCCGGACGGTAAAGCCAAGATCCTTAAGAGTAGTGACTGGTGGCGGCTTTTTCTCGGAGATGAGGGTTACATGGAGTTCGAGAGCAGCGGACTTCTCGAACAAGAAAGGTATGCGAGAACACTGACCAAGCGGTGGTGCGTATTTAGACAAGAGACCCTGGCATGGGGTCTCTCCCCACTCCTGTTCCTGGCCCGTAGGGCCGTATAAAGGCGGGGGTTAAAACTTTGTCATAATATATAAGAGTTTATAAAATTATAAGAATGGCAACTGGATATAAAGACCAGAAATATACTTTTTTCTAGACTATAGAATGAAAAAATCGACTGAAATTATAGACATATGTGGCCATTATTCACAATATTTCAGGAAGGTGAAAATATAAAACAAATTTCTGCGCTTGGGGAAGAGAAAACTTAATGGTCTTCATCCAGTTGTTGATTCTCATGTCTTCAATTCAATTTTGAACTATTTTCACTGTAAACCACACCATTTTTAATGTTCAAATTTTAAAATAGTTTAATTTGTAGCAGTTTTGGAATAGTTAATTTTTCAAGTCCTTTCCAGCCCATTGTTGTTAATTTCTAATTTTTCAAATTGAAGCCTCCTAAACAATCTAAAACTATACACTTTGAAATTTGAAACCTTCCACATAAAAAGATTTTAGCATCACGCATTGCAAACCAAATTTGTTGAAATATTAAAAATTGAATATTTAAAATATTTAACACTAGAAACTTTTAAGAATTTCAAATCGAAATTATTTAAAAATTCAAATAAGTTGTAATATTAAAACATTTAAAGCGATTAAATGAGCTTTTTTACTAAATATGAACAAATTTCAAGATTTATCTATAATTTATTTTATCGGAGTTCCAAAATATTGGCGCCATTCTGCGTTCTAATCGTTTTCAACTGGGTACAATATCATCCATTATTACGTGTTTGAGGTTAAGTTGCCGCAGCATTTTGATCCTGCGATAATTATTCGTAACCGGTTATTTACTCTTTCAAACAACAAAAATTGTTAGCAATATAAATATAAAAAAAAAAGTAAATAAACGTTTCACAATCATATACCCGCTAAATCAAGCTGCTACTGCATACTTGTTAATCACCCCTCGTGAAAATGAAGACCGAAAAAAAACTACAGTAAGCAGGTATAGACGTTGGTTTCAAAGCGGTTTCAAACAGTCATATTCTAGTCCCCAGAAGACCACGTTTTATTTGCCTCTCGTCCCACCTAGAGAATCTGTAGATCCAGAGCTATGTGTCAGACAGAGAAAGTAATATCTATTTCAATACCATAAAAGTAAGCCAGGTACAGGTTGAGAGGTGCATACCAGAAGAAGTTCAAACCCTGTCTGCAGGCGGTTTGGAATCGGTCTTTTTTCGGTCTTTATTTTCACGAGGGCCAAAATCACTATACGGAAGAAAAGGAGAAGCTGTAGAACACTGTGGAAAAAGGACCAAATTTTGATTATGATCCACATGAGTTGGTTGAATTCAATTTTATGATCAAGTTAAAAGTCACTGTTTTGAATTTATTTTAAGTTTAACGAGACTAACTCAGATGGTGTAGGGTTGTACAGAGGAGAACCATCAGGTGTAACGTCACGGTGCACAGTGGTTCAGAAATGGATTTTTGCGGACAGTTGTGCCCACAGATGACATTTTCGAACCAACTTAAGATTTATTTTTTGGAAATACTCTGAATTAAATTCCTCACAAACGTAAGAGAGCCAATTTTTGTATTCGTTTGTGTGTTTAACAATACTTAAACAAATACAGCAGAAAAATTGTTCACTTCAAGGATACGATTTTTTATCTCCAAAAAAATACCTTAAATAAAATCATTGTTAGTCAGAACTAATGAAGGCAGACTTATAGATTACAAATATTCTATTAAAAATTGTTGTGATTTTGGATTTTGATTTCTGGACTTTCTATTATCGCATATCTTTCTGACATCCAGGTGGAATAAAGGATTCTGCCAATAAGGATAGAAGGATTAAGTACTATCACATATCTTTCTGACATCCAGGTGGAATAAATGATTCTACCAATAAGGATAGAAAGGATTAATTCTTTTGGTCGTCTG
>JAUMHM010000079.1:20245115-20263830 GCA_032362435.1 Melikaiella ostensackeni
TTTGCTTTCTAGAATTCATATGATTTTTTTCATAAAAATCTATAGAAAAATGCGCACCTTGACCATAATACCTTAAACTGTAATACTTAAGAAATACTACAATCAATTCGATAAGAAAAAGAGATTATAAATATTATAAAGGGTTATTCTTATACGGTTATTTTTATACGGTTATTCTTTGAGTTGAGATTCAATCGACACAACAACATAGAAAACAGAAGAACATGTTATTATTAGAAATTAAATTTTATTGGTTCCTAGTGTGTGAGTTCCATTATTTCTTAATATATAAGTTTCTTAGTAAAAAGTAGAAAATCTATGATTTAAACAAAAAATACAAAAATTGTAGGTTAGAATCGACACGTGCTTTTAGTTTGTATGAAAAAATCGATAATTATAAATGAAATGATGAATGTGATACCTGTAAACGTTTTTTAATCGATTAAAACTATAGTTTAGGTTGTGATGTACAGTAAAATTTTTTGAAATTTTGAAAATAAACATTTTTTGTGAAGACAGAGCAAATGCCCCGTCTTTATCTTGGAAATTCAGTTCACACACATACTAAGAATACCAGTACAATACATTTATAATGCGCATACATGAGTAAGAAGTATATAATGCTGAGCTACATGGAGTTGTTTTTTTGATTTCACATAGTTTGTCAGTTCGCTTTTTTCACATTTATGATTTTATTTATAATTCTGGATTTTTTTCATACAAACTGAAAGCACGTGTCGATTCCAACCTACAATTTTTGTATTTTTTGTTTTACTCATGGATTTTCTACTTTTTGCTAAGGTACTTACATATTAAAAAATAATGGAATTTACACATTAGGAACCAATGTAATTAAATTTTTTATGATAACATGTTCTTCTGGTTTCTACGTTGTTGTATCGATTTAATCTTTACTCATAGAATAACAATATGAGATTGAACTTTTGTAATATTTATAATCTCTTTTTCCTATCGAAATGATTATAGTAATTTCCAAATATTTTTTAAATATTAAACTAAATCATTCTCTGGAAGATGTCGATTGAGGTTATTTAACTTTGAATTTTGTGAACCGCGTTTGAATGTTGAACGTACCGCAAAACAGAAATGCTCCAGATGGGCGGTGGAAGGATATTCCTGTTAGGACCTGGCTAGAAGTCCTAGATAAAGCCCGACTGAAACAACGTTTTAGAACTATCCAGGCCCTCTCTACTTTTCCCGATCAGCGCCTGATCAGAAATAGGGAAAACGAGTTATGACCCTTCCAAATCTTGAAAGCAATTTCTACATGGGAGGGCACATACAATTTTCTCTTGCAGAAACAAAGTCCCCTGGAGAATTTTGAAAATATTTTCAAATTTTAATTTTTAAAGGATGTATCTGGATGTTACATTTTATTGCACATCTCTTTTACTCAGAAAAAAACGTTGTAACTTTTTTAGTTTTCAAATTGAAGTAAAAAACCTGACTTTTTTTGGAAAAATAAATTTTAATACTTTTTTCAATTAAACTCGTGCTCAGCTTGTCAGTTTTTAAAATTTTTTAAAAAAATTCTCTGGAATTGTACTTTAGGGTATCCTCCAACTGATAGAGCAATTAGAATTTGAAAAAGTTTATTTTAAAAAATGTTCTTAAATTTTTTCCGACGCCGGAAGTAAATTTTATTATTTTGTCTTCTAGCGTTTCGTTTATCGAGGAAATTTTGAGCAGGGAAAAACTTCTCGCAACGAAAATTCGGAAAGAGGTATGATAAAGTTTTTTGGAAAGACCGAGATCAAAATATTAAATGTTTTAGAAGTTATGATTTTAGTTTTTAGTGTATTTTAGTATATTTAAAAATAAATGCGTAATATGCACGCAAGTTTTCAAACTGCCCGCTTTGTGGATACGGAACAGAGTAAAAAAAGATGCGCGATAAAATTTAACATCAAGACACATCCTTTGTAAATCTAAATCTGAATGAGAAGGACCCCAACTAGTTTTCCCTATTTCTGATCGGGTGCTAATCGGGAAAAAAGCGAGGGCCTGGCTAGTTCTGACACGCTGTTTTAGCCGGACTCTATCTAGGACTTCTAGTCAGATATTATAGGTGGATATTATAGGTGGATACATTATAGGTGGATATGCCTAAAAGGAATATCCACAGCCCGTCTAGACCCTGAGCTTTGGAAAAATGTTTAAGAATTCAAACATTGTAAATTTTCAGTTGTTTATTAAAAAAACAATTTTTGGTTATTGTTTTTCAACCTGAAAAAGATCATCGATTCTTACACTGTCATCCTGAATGAAAAGGTATTAGCTTTATGTAAGATTTCACTTCATCGGTTTTCATCAAATCTCCACGTTTTGAGTCTGTAGTCTGTAGTATGGTGTAGGCTCGATAACTTTCGAAAGACTGATGAGATTGGATTGAGCTTTGGCACACTTTTCTAAGGCCTATAAAGAAAAAATGAGTTTGTTAACCAGCCAGTTTCGACATCGGTTTTAGTTTCATCCATAGAAAATTCTTTTTAAACAAATAAAAATTCAATTTTCCAGCCAAACTATGCAAGCTGCAAAAAAAATGTGAAGAAGAGTTATGTTCGCGAAATAATTAATTGGGTGGAATTGGGAATTTCGCCCAGTCAATAATATGCGACGTTTTAAAATAATAATACCTTTTTCAAGGTATTGATAATTTCATGGGTCGATTACCTGCTCTATTTAATTTCAGAGCTTCTCTAAGTTGTTGTTGACTTTTGGTAATTGATATTGTTTTTAGTGAAGGGTTTTGCTTTTAGTAAACATTAAATAAACAAATTATACATTCGGATATATTTTTAGTTGGATAATAGTTGGTTATATTGTCACAAAAAATATTTTTTTGTGTTACGGGAGATCGAAATATTTCTTGTGTGTGTTTTCCTATATGTTTGTGTATGTGCGGTCACTTCACGTTACACTACTCGATGTACTGCTGACCTTGATGAACTAGTGGTTATTAGACATGACACATTTTTTTAGAAATCTGAAATGGATAATCAACTAAATCTACTCTCATGCAGAGAGGCACAAAGTAACAGCGTTCAAGTCTTTTGTCACTTTTTGATACTATTCAAAAATCATCCACGGATAAAAAGAGACAAACAAAAACCGAAAATTTTGGATGATTCACTACGCCTGGAATTTTCGTTGCCTACTCGGCAAGTACTTTGAACTCTCACGCGCCTGCCGATATTTTGCGTTTTTAAGTACAATATCTATATTAATATCCATATATTTATATAACTATTTGAAATTTTAGATGCTGAAAATAGAATGCACCTAACAAATCACCGAGCAAATCACACTCTTTTATAGATCGTCGCCCCTTGACGATCCCTGACCCAAACAACCAACCCTACTATCCAAATCGCCATAAATAATGGTAGCTACGTTATTAAATTTATCTAATAGTGCACATAAAGTTTCTTCGAATAATTGTTAAATAAAATCAATATCAACAGCTTGATTAAAATAGCACATACCCAAGATAAAATTCACCCTTTTAATATTGGTAATTCGTACTAGGATCCAATATTCCGTTTTATCAATAAGTTCGCAAAGTAAATAGGATTTGCTCATTAAAAGAGCTAGGCCCCCACTTGCCCTACCCCTTGACTTCCCTTTAGGGCGTTAGAGAAAAAATAATAGCCATTATAATTAGCGTTAAAATTTTTTGGTTCTTGAGTCAGCCAGGTTTCAGCTATGCCTGTAATATCAAAATTATCTAAATTAATGTTAGAATTTGAAAATTTTACGTAACCATGACAATTCCAGAAGAGACATTTTTGGGTGTTTGCGACCGAATCACTTGAGCCCAGGTTCTTTGGTTTTTTTGAGATTTTTTGTTTCGATGTCCGTCCGATGTGATCTGAGTGAGAGGAGGGAACCCTTCCGTCTGTCCGCTGAAGATGGTGGGAGGGGACTCCGAGGCCTTACGTTTCGAGTTACATCCAGTGATATTTCTCGGTGGATCATCCCTATCTCTAATCCCTTCCGCATCCCGAATCACACTCTCCAACAATTCCAACTCCGCACAACTGAATCTTTCCCCCTCCACATATAAAAGATTGTAGCTTCAGGGAGTTTTTAGGCCACTATCCCTTGCTCTTTTCAAACATGGAAGAAGAGTTTTTCTTTCCTTCTGTACCTTTTTTTTATAATCTTTGGAGATGATGATTCCAGTGCCACGAAGTTTCTTCAGCTGGGCCAGTATAAGTTTTTTATCTGTGAATAAGCGAAGCTCGCTCAGGATAGGGCAATGCCTATGAGACTTCTCTTGCTTTTTAACGCCCAGACGTCTAACGGAATCAATTCGATCCATTTGCAGATCGATGTTAAGATGAGATCTAAAAATCCCACAAATCACGTTTTCCAGATTTTCATCGCTCACCTCAGCAATTCCAAACATGATCAAATTGTTATTTCTGAGCGCTCTGTCCATAGTCTCTATTTTTCGGTCCTGCTCCAAGATAACAGATTTTAATTTCTCTTGTTGCTCTATGAGTTCCTTGTTTTCAAGCGTGAGTTGGTCAACCTTACTGTGCAGAGACGAAACCGAAGTCTCCAAGTTTTCGAATTTCTGCATTAGCAGCTCAAATTTATGCTCAGTCATGTTTAAGGCCATTTTGACTCTGCTATATAGGAACAATGACGATCAGACAAGAGCACCGGCTGGAGATACGTAAACGATACGTTTGAAGAGCGAACTAACATGCGACCGACTGCCATACTGGCTCAGGCCACATTTACATTTTGGCACGCAACACTGTGATGATCTGGTGACATTTTAATTCCAATTTCATATCTTCTTCCTTGTGCTCCCGACTGAGAGACAAAATTTTTAGCTGGCGGTGTAACATTCATCGTTGATGGTCCAGGAATATTTGGAGTTTGCTTCTGCACAGGAGTAGGGCTTGACAGTTTTTGTGGAGCCTTCTAATGAAAAACGTTAGTCGGCTCTTGGAATGGTTCCGACTAGTACTTTGTGGAAAACCTAACTCGGTGAGTCCTTTTCGTTAAGCTGTCATAGAAAAAGTTTCATTTTCTTCGGTAAAATCTCCCTTACTATTACCAGTCGGTTGGTGCATTCGACATATGCGAGCACAGCAGCAGAATCTGAGTCCGATGGTAGTTAAAAGTTTTTGGATATATTTAATGTAATTCCAAACACCACAACAGTCGAGATTCCTATTGAGCTATTTTTAAGAGCATTGTATTTTTTCATATCCTCATGGTGTTGACTTGAAGTTGTTAAATATTTCTCTAAATTGAGAAGTGAAATGTCATCTTCTCCGCCCTTCCAAGTAGTTTTTGGTTCGGAATTCTGTGAAAGTGGCATTTGAACTTTCTGGTAATCTAAGTGGCACGCTTTCAAAATTTCCGACATATTTGATAAATCCAGGTTTATTGAGGGTTGGTATATATATATTTTTTCAGAGATAAAAATTGCTCTCAATATCACACTTTCGGTCCTTAATACGCATCCTCGCTTTATCTGCACCAATCCGCTGCCTACCAGTTGTATTACATTACTTGATCCATCTTTACAAGAGAGCGTAGAAACCTCTGGGGCTGATAGTGAGTATAGCCATCCTTTCAAAGTAGGAGCAGCAATCCAAAAAGTTTGAGAGTTGCAGAAAATGCGAATGTCACATTGTTTTAGTATTTCAATAGAAGCGTGCCTTAGAAGTTCCACTTCACACTGAGGGTAAAGAACAGCATCGTAAAGAGGTTGCGAAGTATAACATACATATCTTTCATTGAGGAGACTACCTTCTTGCACCACGGTTTCCTGTAGATGAATATTATTTGTTGCATCTGCGCTAATGGCTAGATATTTATTCCTAGGTACTACATAAGCTCGTACAGTTCCGTTTTGTAAAATACCTTGCTTAGTGGGTACCGAATATAATCGGTATAGTTTGTATCTATTCCTCTCTAGCAGAAGAATGTCCAAAGTGACCAGCACTTTGCTATTATGCATATGCATGGCGACAGCGGATATGTGAGTAAGGTCTGGAAGATTCACTTCTGTTAGTGCAGTCGGAAATTCAAATTCTGGGAGGTGATCTTTTGCTTCTCTAGCTATCGTCATCAGCAGCGAAAAGGAAATCAATGAGTGGTGCAGACTTCCTTCTCGGGACATCTGCAAGACGGAAAGAAGTTGTTCTAAAGACCTGACTGTCATGTCCAGATTTGCTTCCGAAGCGATTGCTGTATCTTCCATCATCAACGTGTGGTTCTGTCTAGCTAGGCTTTCATATGCTGTAAGCATTTTGTTTGCAGTGTGAGTCATTTCTTTATCCACATTCTTCATATCAGCTTCTCCTTTCTCGCTAATTTGATGTAGTTTTTGGAGCTCTGAATAAGCGATGTGCGTTTTCTCACTTGCTAATTTTGAAATGTTATTCTGAGCAACATTCAATTCTATTATAGCGTCTTCGTTGCGCTCACCATCTTCGTAGTTCAAAACTCCCATTGCAGGACCAGCTATATTTTCAATAAATTCAAACCAAGGAACAGTTCTACGGCGACGATGCATGTTTGGAAGTGTCTCCTGAGGCACGTGCGTATCAGTGTGACGAGCTAATTCTCTGTGCTAGCATTCAGCACCCGCTGTAATTGCTGGGCTGACAAACATTTTGAGTAATATGTTATACCCTAGGAGTCCCTGACAGTTTTCATTGAAAGAGGATAAACAATGCTGATATGAAAATTTTAGGTTAGATGGAAAATTTCCGATCAGATTCTAGAACTTTCCAACTTCCACGAAAACGGTGGTGCCCCAAATCCCGGCATCGTATTGAACAGGTGCAAGCTTCTCGTAATAGAGTCCGGTATTTTTGGGAAAGGTTGCGATGGATATTGCATCCATACTTTCCTTCTGGGAAACCTATTATTTCATAATAACGATTAGTCGCTTCGTGTACAGAAGTGTTGTAAGCGAACACGGCGTAGGCAAGGAGCTTATCCCAGTCGTCATTTTTTTTAGCATATAGCCGCACATATTCCATTGAGAAGGCGTGGCTTCTCTCCAATGCCCCCTTGGTTTGTGGCCTATAGCCCGAAGTGGTTACTGGATTTATTCTGAAAATTTTTTATAACTTCCGCAAAATTTTACTGATAAATGACGTCCGTCGATCTGTTAGGACACACCGGGGTGCACCGTAGACAGAAATCAAATTCATTGCTAATACATGCTCGAAGGTGGTGCTTTTAATGTCAGGAACTGCAACTGATATACAGTACTTGCTAAGTTTGTCTTGCATTGTCAAAATGTAACGGTTCTCATCGGGCGTGGTAGGTAGGGGGTGGTGGGAGACCTTATCGCATGGTTCTAACGGGGTATCAGTTATGATAATTGGCTCACGCGAGAACACTCTAGTGATCTTTTGTTCAGCACAAGTTAGAACATTTTCGGATATGAGCTATTACGTCATCCCTTGGTCGGGGTCAGGTAAATCTTTCTCTGACCTTTTTGTACGTTTCTGTAACCCCCTTGTGTTCACTAAGTAGACTTTTATGGGCTTCTGCAATTATTTTCTGCCTATCTTTCCCTGAAGGAACCTCAATTTTTCTATGAGAGACAGTTACCTTAATCCCTGTTTCCTTGAAAATATTAGTCAGAGCGTCGGTAAGAGAACTTCGGGATGAATCGTTGCAAAAATCAATGTACCGCGGAATTCGAAAGCTATTTGCTTTGTCCGTTACTAGACATACTGATAAGTTTCTCAAACCTGTTTCTAATTCTTTCATTGAAAGGGGGTCAGAATACTTATCCCTAATGATTATCGAATACGTAGTGTATTTGTCCTTAGGGGTTGACAGCACCTGTCCCTTTTGAGGTTTCTTATCAGGCATTTCTGACAGATCTATGCTTCCAATGGCTATTAATAACTTTGTGAACGATGTAGCAGGCTCACAGTCGGCCGACAGGAATTGTACATAACTATCCTTGCGATGGGTCAACGCTTCTCGACAACTTTTTAACTCACTAAAGCGTGTACACCAATCCGGAATACCTTGAGATTCCTGGTTATTGATGATAGCTCCATTGGGATCAATAATATAAGGCATCTCTAAGTTCAAAGTGGGAAAGATTACTTTGACCTCTGCAGTGGGAGAGAGAAACCATGGAAAGTACATCCTTTGCTTCCGTTGTTGGTAAACGCCTATGAGGTTCCTCTTTCTTTTTGTGGGTGGGGATTACGGAGGGTTTCTTGACAGTTGTTGCTGGGTACGGGGTAGAACGCGCTGCCGGGCTATGCTTGGGTAGGGGAGAAGCGATCGTTACTCCGCGCTTTGGCAGCGGCGGGAGTACTGACTATTCCAAGACGTTTTGTGAGATCCGGAGTTAATTTTTACATTTCGTCCAGTTTCATTTTCGGTGATGAGGCTTTGGTCTTTATCCTGTTTTCTAGTGACGGGATTGTCCATAGGTAAATTTGTAACTACACCTTGTTCTTCCCGTGCTTCAATTAGGTCGGATGTTTCCTTGAGTTCCCGAATCACGCGATCTATTTTTAATTCCGTATCGGCATCAAAAACAGCCCTATCGTAACCTGACTCAGTTAAAGACGATTTGTTTTGAGTTTCGCCAACCAGTTCTACGTAATTAGGGTCCCAGTCCTATGATTGTTGTTCGTTAATAGACGGACGATCTTTAAGGGATAACTCGAACCACGTGAAAGTGTCTTGTAATTCCCTAGAAAAATCAGAGTGTACTGTATTTGAGATGCCTACATCAGTGTCAGTGTCACTGGTTTCGGCAGGAGGACTCATGTATACTAGTATTCTTTCCAGATTTCTGAGATTAGATGGTTCGAGGGATCTACTGACTTTAGCGGGGTCACACCTTTTTATATCATCTGAGGGTCCCGACGGAGTTGTATGCTTTCTACCCTCAGGTGGGCTTTTATATTTATTCATGATAGGAGGGATGTTTAGACTTGGCAGCACACTATAGCGTTGTCGCTGTACTGGCGGATCTGAATCGCTGATGTCTGAAGTTCTATCCTCTGTTTCGCTTATTGTCGAGGTAGGGTCGTCTTCGTTGAAATCCGAATATTCAGCAGTTAATCGACTTGACGTCTGCCTTGGTCTCGATCGACTGGCTACAAGGCTATCAGTAGATTTAAACCCAGTTGATTCAGGAGGAAGCGTTATTTCATTCTTCGAACCCTTGGGTCTTTCTGGCTTTTTGGCAACAGTTGACGCAAGAGAAGATGGTAGGGACACCTTCTTCTGGGTTTCAAATTTGCTAGGACCAGGCTCACTGAAAAGGGCTTCGGACCTAAAAGTAGGCACTGCTCTGGAACCCTTTTTGGTCACTCCAGTTTTTCCTTTCTCTTCCTGGGGACTGCTTGGAATAGAGACAAGTCTGGATTTCCTTGAGGGCAAAATTTGTTTAATTCCCTCACGGGCTTTGCCACCCGCTCACCAGCGTTCATTGAGAGTGTTCTTATTCCTAGGGACCTAATATGAGAAGGGGCTTCGGGGAAATCATCCCCATCATCCTTCGTTTCATCAGCACTAGAGGCACTAGAAGAGGAATCGACTGCTGGGTTTTCGGATATGGTGGGTAACCATCGGTTTATTTTTGCGGGCTTACACTCAAATTGGTAGTCATAAGCCCGAGTTTCCACAACCACTCTCTCAATCTTCCCGTAGGAGATTTGGCTAAATTTACCCATCGCATGGGATCTTGGTCACAGAATAAAATAGATGTACGCCCACATAAGTAAGGACGGAAATTTTCCAGGGCGTCTTCCACGGCCAAACATTCTTTTTCGGTTTTATTATAATTCTTTTCGCAACCATGCAATACCTTGGGAAAATAAGACACTGGTGGATACATTCCGTCGGTTTCCTGGGTCAGTACTGCTCCCGACGTAATATCTGATGCGTCAGCAGTAAGTCAAAAAGTTTTTTCAAAATTTGGATATCGCAAGATAGCCTGGTGACATAGCCTGTTCCTTAATTTTCGAAAACTTATATTTTCTTCATGTCCCCAACCAAATGGCTGGTCCTTTCTTAGAAGATCAAACAATAGTTTTGCAGTCTTAGCAAAAATCTGTATGAACCTTCGGTAATAGCCAGCGAGGCCTAGAAATCCTCTAACTGCTTCGACATTTGTTGGACGGGGGTGATGGCGGATAGCTTTTATTTTTCGCGGATCAGGCATAATTCCTTTAACTACTGATGACGTGTCCCAAATAGGACACCTTAGTTTTAAGAAATTCGCATTTCACCGGTTGTAATAATAGATTGGCATTTTCAGCCGATCAAATAAGCGGTTGACTGTTTTGTCGTGCTCTTCCAATGACCTTAAGAAGATTACTATATTGTCAAGATACTCGAAGAGCTCGCCTCTCTGCATGCCGGAAAAGACTTGATCCATAAGATGCTGGAAAGTGGCAGGGGCATTTTTTATTTCCATGGGCATCCGTTTATATTGATTATGCCCTTAAGGAGTTGAATAGGCCGCTTTAGGCTGGTCCCTTTCATTAGTTTCTACTTGTCTGAATCCCAAAGCCAAATCGAGTACTGAGAAATACTAGGCACCCCCTAACCGGTCTAGTATATCGGTAATATTGGGGAGCGGGTAGGCGTCACCAATAGTTTTTTCGTTTGGAGCTAACTATCAGATCATCTCTGAACATCTCTTCAACCCCTGCCCAAATAAGTGCCGCCTGTTACTGAGTTCGCCTATAGGGTTTTATATACACAGGGATTTCGTCAGTAGTAGGTATTTGGTGTTTTACTAACGTAGTGGTAGTTAATCTGTCGCCAGTAGCTAGGAATCTGTCGTTCTCGTTTTTTATCCGTTTCTATTGGTAACTATCGATTCCCCAATATATACCATGCTAGCTTCAAGGGTAAGGATTCGGGGGATTGGCTTAATTTCGGAAGCTAATCCTTCTCTGGACAAATAGGTCCATCGAAGGATTCCATCCACTGTGATGGGAAAGGTGTCCCGAACTAAAAGTTTCCCATAACCTTGGTGCAAATCCGGGCTATTTATTTCTTCTACGGGGGACTCTCCTAATCTATCACTGATGCGATAGACAGTTAGTTGTCCCGGAATCTGAGTATGGTCTGATGCTCCGGGTTTTATTGACTCGACGTAGCGTCGTTCAGTCGAGTTTCCTTGAAGTTTGAATTCCCATTTTTGCTGAGAGGGTAAGGAGAGGGTGACCTTGACGTTGATCTATAGGTAGAGTGGGAGGGAGCGTAGTAGGCTTGGACATGGGCGTGAGAATAGCGGGATTGAGAACTGGAACTTGAATTGTTCACTGGTTGGGAATGACCTACACGTTCTTGCAAAGGGAGAAAGGAAAGGGAGAAGAGCTCCTAATTTGTGGAGGATGAGAAGGGCGCGAGTAACCATAGTGCGGAGAATTCTCAGACCCTTGTCTCTTTTAAATACCCGTGGATTATGGTTCAAACCCTCTATTATCCTGTGGGTACAGAGGACTCGGAGAGCGGGCAAAATCGCGGTACTGTCGACTGGATCGAAAATCGTTATAGTAGCGATCGGGTTGACTTTCATTAGCTGGGCCGCGATTTTCAGCCTCCTGATAGTATCTACTCGGGCTGTCGCTATAGGGGCTATCCTGGTTTTGAGAAAAATTCCGATTATTCCCATAAGGTTCATATAACCTTAATTCTTCCGCCGGGTGGTGGTTCCTTCGAGGATCATTTTGAAATTCATGAAGGGATTTTTTGGACTAACGGGATAGGTGGAAAAAACTATGGGGCATTCCTGAAGCGTGTCCTCGTTCCTCGGCGTGTTTGTCGAACTTAAAAGCTTCTTTCAGAGTTAACGGATCTTTGGCGTCTACAGATGACGAAAGATCATCCGGTAGACCTCGAACAAAAGCCTTAATTGCGGCTTGCATGACGGGGACGGATGTTGTCACAGCTATCGCGTGTGTATGGGCTGCTCCAAGCGCCGCTTTAGTTCTCCCTATATAGGAGTGCAGTCGGTAATAATATTCGTTGACTGGCTCACTTCTTTTCATAACTAGATGGTATATTTCATTAAAATAGTAACCAAACGGCTTTCCTGGTGCAAAACGAACTTTGAGTAGGTCAATTGAATCGATTATCTTAAAGAATTGCTTGTTACGAGTGGATTCCCAAGCTGAGCTAGTGAGCTTCCCCAACGCGGCGGTAATGAGAGAAGATTCACATGACACGGGAACATAGGTTGCCGCATTTACTATGTCCCGTATAAAATCTCATACCGGAATATTCCTACCAGCATACATAGGGATGTGACTAGCAGCTTGTTGTATGGCTAGTGTGTCCGCAATTGAATGGGCTACTCTGATTGCGACATTATCGGCGTTGGGGCCTTGTTGGGGTTCCTGTCGATTGGATCTTGTGTTTGGCTGAAACCCTATGTCCGCATTCAAACTATACATTTCAATTACCGAAGACGCGTTTAGGTCGGGTTGAACGTCTTGCCGGCGATTTGAAGTATCACCGTTGCCGTTATTCCTTTGGTTTTGATTTCCATTATCGAGGATTTCATCTTCCCCATCTTGATTCGTATTGAGACCATTCGGCGCAGATTCTTTATTTACGAGGGACATTTTGACATTAGCAAAGGAAATTTCTTTATTACTATAAATAAGTTATTCAGTCGGATCTAAACAATAATATCACACACTTTTATATGTATCCGAGCGCAAATAACCCTAGCCTCTCGAAAACTGCCCCTTATTCGTCTGCTAATGGGGTGTGTCCTGCGACTACCTTGAAAGTGACTGGTCGATTATGATCATTAACCTTCATGTAGACTTTTCCTACTACTTCCTGAATTTCTATATTCACAGTCCCTATGGTAAATTCGTACTCTGTCGATTCAGTAGATGGAATTTCTAAAATATCTTTCTCCACAAAATTTGTGGGGATTATATTTTCAGAAACAAATTCCACCGTTCCTCCTAAAAAAAACGTCCGGGTTTATATTCACAGAATTGGGTGTCTTGATAACAGAGTAGTGACTATTCTCTATTTAATTCCTCGGATAATTCACGTGCTCTACATTCGGTCACTTTAATGACCGTGTCAAAATGTTTCATCAATTCATTTGTAAATTTTACTAACTCATGGCATTGAAAGGAAGTAGTTACTGCACCTTCCCAGTTGTTAAGGCAACAAGGGTGCTTAAAAATCCAAAGTTCTATTAATACCTTCAAACTAGCGGATATTGCTTTCGGACTTGTCTTTAGATAAGATTTTTGTGAACTTTTTCCTCTTTATGCACTATTTTTGAAAAGAACTTTGGAAGGAATTACCCTTGGTTTGGGCATAAGGAATAAAGGAAACTCGAAATGCTGCTTATCCTGCTCAAGGTAGCGCGAGAAAGTCGCAAGAGATTTTTTACTGTCCCTCAGGATATTCAAAAATCTCGCTCTCTTTTTTAGTGTGAAAAAAATCAAATTCTCAAACGCAGCTTGGCTAATCCTGCGCTTATAGCGTTCAGTTTTGAGTCAGTGCGGATGAGACACCGTAATTTGATAATTTTTTTTTTATCAAATTCTTGTGCCTCTGATTTTTATTCAATAAAATTTTCTTTTTTTTCTTCTTCTAGATTTTGAAAAAGAAATGTCTTCAACCCGTCAGCTGAGCGCGCGATTGGGTGAGATACCGAAATCAATTAATGGGTTATTAATTGAAATCAGCTTGATTTTTCTTTCCCAAAAAAGGGGTGGATATATGAGATAATATTATCACACCCTTTTATGTTTCTTCTCAAAAATAAATTCTCTTTGACTTCTCAAAAGAATAACAAATTTTAATACAAAAATTTCTTCAATAACCCGTCTAGATTTCGATCATTATATTTTCTGCTTGTGAAAAAAAATTTTTTTTACAAGTTTTTGTTTTTGAAATGTGAAATAGAAATTTCCTTTAGGCAATTTTTGCTTTGAGGATTTTATCAGCCTCTTCGAGAATTGTTTCGAAATATCTTGAAAAGTTTGCAAATGTATTTTCCGGAAGGGGTTTACACGAAGTTGACATGGAAACGAAATGAGCGCTTTTCGCGGTACCCGGAGTGGATGGAACAACGGTGATTTCTAATTCATTTACTAGGCTTGCTAATTCGGCTCTCAATTTCCGTTGTTTTCCTGCACGGTGTTTTCGTTTAACACGGTTAGATGCAAAATTATCCATTATGAATTTAAAAATTCATTTTAGTGTACTACCAGAATATACGTGATTTATTAAGTACTGGTTTTGTGTGTGTAAATTTTTTCCCTAAAACTGCAAATTTCAATACTTCAATTGAATTAATTCGGGGCCCAATTATGAAAGTCCAGGATTTAAATTCAATTTCATTATTTAAAAATTTTCAGTTTAATTTAGATCCCCAAATAGAATTTTTCTTATTTTCTCCAAAAATTCTGGAATTATTAAATTGAATTAATACGGGGCCCAATTCTGACAGCCCAGGATTTTAATTCAAATTTTTTTTAGTTCCAGAATTTTCACTTGAAACTTAAAATAGTACAGAAAATAAGAAGTAGATTATCCTTGATCTGAAAATATTGAATTCTTTAATTGAATTAATTCGGGGCCCAATTATGAAAGCCCATGATTTTAATTCAGTTTTATTATTTAAAAAATTTCAGTTTTATTTGGATAATCAGGATAGAGTTTTTCTTAATTTTTCCAAAAATTCTGGAATTATTTAACTGAATTAATTTGGAGCCCGATTCTGAAATCCCAGGATTTTAATTCAAGTTTTTTCAGTTCCAGAATTTTCACTTGAAGATTAGAACTAGACGGATTTTATTAATTGTTCCATAGAGTCTAAAGATTCCTCAAAAGTTTTTACCGTCTCTGTAACAGGTGCGTAGACCGAAATTGAAATTGGATTTTCCGTTGATACCACGTTTAATTCCCGCACTGAGTTTGAAAGCGCACGAGCAATAGCACGTTCGTATCGTGCTTGAACCTTCTTGCCACCTGTATGCTTGGATCTGCAGGTTTTATTTTTACCCGACATGAGTGACAAAAGTTTAAAACGTAGTGTACAATTTGTGTAACTTCGAAAGTATAGTATTCAATCAAGTAAAGAAGTTGTACATTCCAAATAAATTTGAAAAATTTCAAAATTTCTTTCGGTTCATTGAGTAACTCAAGGCCTGTTGGAAATTGTGAAACTTTGTACCTCTTTAGAATGTTAGTTTTTTAAAAAATTTTCAGAATAAAATCACCATCACAGTTTACAAATTTTGACAAAGAAATACGAAAATTGTTCATAAGCAATAAAGTAGTCAATTCTGAAAAAATAAATAAAATTTAGAATTAACTAAAAGTGAAATTGAAATCAGCCCATTTCAAGCCTGTAGTCAACCTCAAATTTTCATTATTTCAAAACAATTAAAATTTTTCTGTGTTTTTTTTTCACTAAAAGCACAGCAACAAAATCAACAACAATTAGTGACAATCAATCCCACCGCTGCCACGAATTATTTTGTTACGTTCGCAAAATTATTAATTGGGTGAAATTGGAAATTTCGCCCAGTCAATAAAGTGCGACGTTTTAAAATAATAATACCTTTCTCAAGGTATTGATAATTCTATGGCTCCATTGTCTACTCTATTTAATTTCAGAGCTTTTCTAAGTTGTTGTTGACTTTTGGTAATTGATGACTTGATGTACTGCTGTTCTTGAAGAATGATGGTTATATTGGACACGACACGTTTGATTTTTAAGAAATTGGAAATTGATACTTGAATAAATTTACTCTTATGCAGAGAGGCACAAGTAATTGTGTATAAGTCTTTTGTCACTTTTTGATTTATTCAAAAATCATCCACGGATCAAAAGGGACAATTAAAAACCAAAAATGTTGGATAATTCTCTACGCGTGGAATTTTCGTTGCCTTCTCGGCAAGTACTTTTAACTTCCACGCGCCTACCGATATTTTGCGTTTTTGGTGGAGTTCAACGTCGGTACCGCCAGACTGAAAAAAATTCGAAGGGCAGACAAAAAAAAACAATCACGATGAACCAGACGGATTCGTTCGTGATGTTCCCGAGGGAGCGCGAACTTAGTGAATAATTAATCGATTGATTTTGATTTTAGAGGTAACCTCGGAATTGGACAGTGGGAGAAGTACTGCTTTCGACCGAAGAACACATATGGGCGAGCAGTCGGTCTTATTTTTCCGAGCTGCATTTTCTTACTTTCAGTAGGTGTTCCTCCGCGGTGCTACTTCCAAAAATTTTATGACCATTCAATTTCAGCTCCGCCCACTCATTTCAAGTCGATGAACTTTTACCATATTTCTGCAATTACGGTTGCATTCATTCTAAAGACTTATGGATATTGAGAGACTAGCGGAAGGTCATTGGCCTTGCGCGTTCCAATGATTTTGATTTCTCCATAGTCTTTAATAAGGTATTCCGTTTTTATAAATCAAGTGTACCATTTAGTCTATTTGAATTTTTATTTTAAATCAAATTGTACCTTGACTCATTAATTGTTTTTTCAATCGTTGCGTCATCAATTTAATAAATGAGTAGTGTTGAAATCGATATCCAAATTGAAAATTTTACTTCATCGAGAAAGCCTATTTTTATTTTGTTACTGAGAAATTCTTTCTGTCTTCTAAAATCTAATTTTACGTTTCCCTTTTTATCCGTAGTATTTTATTCTGAAAGTTTTTGCTAATATTTCTAATTTATTCTCTTCATTAATTTCTATTTGTGTTGTAGTATGGTAAGATGAGTTGAGCCTCCCGATGCAATAATCGGTCGAGCGCTCGAAAACGCGTAAAAGTATTGTCCAAGGTGGGACGTCACACCTTATCGACTACCTATCGTAGTCAAAGATAATGTGCTGCCGCTGCAGCATTATTTTTCTTTGCCTCCGCGTGTTCGAACGGCTGTAGGAGCGAGACGCAATTTCATAAACAAATTGCCGTAAATACGATACTTGTTAACCGATCTTTATGAAAATTCACAAAAATCTTCCGCATACCATACTGAACAACTTTGTCGCCGAAAGTTTTCCCAAATCTAAAATTTCCTCGTCTCTTTTTTCTTCGGAATGACGGAAAACGTGATTTTTCATTTCCATTAAAATATTGTTCATTTATAATACATTTTCGATACGTTTTTTCTTCTCAAACGCATTGCTAGAGTCTGTTGAATAAAACTAGTTATTATTTTCTCCAATTTGGACAAAATTTCATCAAGTTTTGGCAGTTTATGTTCTAAAAAACACGGATTTTACAGTGCGAAAAATTGAGTTTTTTATTTTTTCACATGAAAAATAACAACTTTAGAAAAAACCATTAATGGAGACTAGTATTATTTTTTGAAGTCCTACATGACTGTATTTTTCATTTTTGTACTTTCCGGAACTTAAAATTCAAGTGTGACGTCACACTTTGGACAATACTTCTCCGCGTTTTCGAGCGCTCGACCGATTATTGCATCGGGAGGCTCAATTGCAGGATTAAAAATAATGACCTCGATGTAGATGTTATTATGTCAAGGCTTATCATTTTTACATTAAATAGAAAATAAATGTTAATATTTTAAAATTTCGACAATCTTTCATATTTAAAAATATATTATATAATATTATATATGGTATAATATTACAGAGCTTCGCCAATAAATTTTTTTATTATTTTCGAAAGTCTTATGCTTTTATTAAGAATGAGAGAGGTTTTTTGTGTGATAAAATGTGATTTTATATTATATATAAATTATATTCATTACGTAATAAAAAAGTTCGTAAGAAAACAGTGAACAAGCGAGTATAACGAGAATTGTAAATAAAAAAGATCGTAATAATAGTATATTATACACGAATACTCAATATATGTCGATCAAATTTATCTCCAAAATTTAGGGAAAAATATTTTTAAATAAAAATAAAATAATATTTATAATTTTATGTTTGGTATGAGCGACATAATGTAATTTGAATAATTTTATCCATCCAGTACTTTCCCAATTTACTTATACTTTATACATATATATCAATGTTTGTGCGCAGGAAGAGGTAATGAAATATTCAAGCTAAAATTATAATTCATCCATATTTTTCTTGAACCATCTTCAAGTTTACAATACATTTTATTAATCCTGAACTATTTCAATACCTTAAAATTAGTAAAAAATTTCATTCTTTGCTTTTACTTCACTTAAATTTGCCGCCTCTCTGAATCAATATGGCGAAACTGTGCAACTTGCTTCTGATTGGATGACTTTTTTTACCTGCGCGTGGCTAGACCATGTATTTCTTGGATCCTGATCCAGCCTTCTCGATTTTTCAAAGTCGCGTATCCCCAGGTCCTCCAAGCATAAGTGCATTTGCCTGTTACAAAGTTTTGGCTACGAAGTACCGATACGCGACCGCCGGTGGCACCACATCTGCCACACTATTAAAAACATCTTGTCAGTGATAAGCACGGCATGTTTGTGTGTCATTGTTATTTACCGGCAAGCGTGATAAGCTCTTCCGAATAAAAAATTTTATTTCAAAATGATTTTGGCAAAAAGTATTAATTTTTAATTTCTTTTTAAGTTATTTTGAAATGAAAAGGATTCCCACATGCCGAAAGCCATAGTATATATCGATCCTTGTACATATCGCGGAATTCGGAAAATGGAAAAAAGGACCTTCCTTGGATCGGTAGGAAAGAACTACGC
>JAUMHM010000079.1:20304018-20316828 GCA_032362435.1 Melikaiella ostensackeni
AAAGGAGTCAACGAAGGAAACCTCAATTTCCTTATAAGGAGATGAAACCATGGACATACTGATCGGAAGTGACATGCAAGACTGTTGGGCGTTGAACTCTTACCCCTACCTGTGAGAAAAAGACGTGCACAAAGGGAACCTCGATTTTCTTATGAGGAGATGTTGAACTCTGACCCCTACCTAAGGAACAAGGGGGTAGACCATGAAAGCTTCTAGAAGAACTACGTGATACTCCGGCAATATAAAAAGGGGTACCTCGCGCCCGGTCTTTAGTTTTCGACTCGGCGTGGATTCAGTCTTCGACTCGACGTGGATTTGATCTTCGACTTGGCGTGGAATCAGTCTTCGACTCGACGTGGATTCAATCTTTGACTGGCCGCCCTCAGTTTTAGTCCTTGACTCGCCCCCAGTGAGTCTTTGACTCGACGCCTTCAGTTTTAGTCTTTGACTCGCCCCGAGTCAGTCCTTGACTCGCCGCCACCTTCAAACTCTCGTCGGACTCCCAGTGAACCCTTAGTCTTCGACATGCTCCATGAGTCTTCGACTTACTCTTCAACTCGGAAGTTCGGACTTGCAGTCTCAGACTCACCCACTCAAGTCTCAGTCGTACTCTTTGATTTCGGGGACACCTTTAACTCTTGGAGTCAGTTCTTCGTAGTGAGTTCTTCGTCCCCAGTATCTAGTTTTTCCTCTCCCCAAAATATTCTCTGTGGATCTCTCCAAGTCAGCAAATTTTACGTGGACTTTTCAATGCATCTCTTTCTGAAGTCCTCAACTAACTCTGGTTCAACTCTCCAAGTTCAAGTCTCTAACAAAATTCAATACCAATTCTTCGATAAATCTCTGATCCCCCTTGCTGACAAGTTTCTATCTCAAAATCGACTTCAATCTTCAAGTTCCTGTTCGCACACGTCTCCAAATTCTCAGCTCCAACTCTGAACCAACTCTCTTCAAATACCTTTGATATACAACTTAGAGGATCCATTTCAATGTCTCCAGCAAAACCACTCCAGTATTACTACGAGTTCAAGAAACAGTAGTCTCGAGAGGGTTTTCCAGCGCAATTACCAAGTGCATAACGAGTGCGGATTGTCACCAAATTTCGAGTGTGGATTATCAGTGCTTCAGCTACAATCTCCAAAACTTCTGGTTACATGGTAACCCACGTCACTCTCGACTCAAATCAATACATTCATCTCCAATCAACTCGTAAATCTCCTCTCTGTTCTTACCCTGAGCCGTTTCCCCAATAAATATTTGCAACTTCCTCGCTAACCCCATTTCTCTCATAAATAAATGTTTCTCTATATATTTCCGTCTCTAGTCATTTCATTTGACCCTGAGACCTGGTCCCTTAGCCCAGGACCTTGTGTTCTGCAGATAAATCCAGGATACTCCAGTTTCCACCGTGTTTGTCCTTAAATTCAATCCCTAGGACGTAACAGTAATAAAGATTTTTTATTATAGCTGATAAAGAAAAAAGTGAGAAAAATCCTCAAATGAAAAATCAGAAAAATATTAATTATCAAAATCCGTTTTGGAAAATATATCAAAAGAAACGGTAACGTTTGGTGAATAGAGCGACGAATCCAATGGTGGAGATTCACCAATTGAAATCCAACGTGGTTCGAACCATGATCAATTGAAAAATCCTAGTGGATCGAACGCCAACATTATGGATAGTACGAACTGATCCTTCGATTAATATGGATAGCACGAAAGCCTATCATTCGAATAGATCGGAATCAAGAAATAGCGCACAAAATAGCGAACCTGACTCAGATGAGGAGGGATTAAATGAACTGTTAAGGAGGGTCGAGTATGGCTAGGTAGTCGTCCTTCAGAGACTTAATTTAAAATATATTATAAAGGAATACGAAATACGTTTTCTATGAAAATTTCAGACCCGCTAGCGCAGGGCTCGCCACTTTCGACAAGTGTTGACTGACACTGCAAGTGCCTGACTGACAAAAAGTTTTTCTGTCATTTTTTTCTTCGGTATCCAGGAACCCTGCAAACTGTACAAAAGGCTAGGGTCGTTACGGTTAGTTGGTGGGTAGAGGAGAATAAAGGACTAGGGTAGAGTTCGACGAAGTGTTTTTGGGGGCCATTTAACCTAGTCTTCGCGACTGACACTGTCAGTCGTGTCAGTCAATGACTGACTTCTGCCGAGTCCTGCCCTAGCCGTATCAATTTACGAGGAATTCAGTTTTGAAAATAATTATTTCAGCATGTGCCGAATGGAGAATACTTTGCGTCATCTCACATTTTGATTTTTTACTACGCCAAAATCTCACTTTGAGAATTCAAAATTAAACTATTTACACACTAAACTGTCCTCTGCAATTGTATGAGGTTTATTATTGAGCTACCGGTACAAATAAGAAAGATATTTTCATGAAGTGACATTGAAAATAGTCCTAGAAGAAAATAACTGAGTCCAACAAGCAAGGAGATTATAGAATAGGCCACCATGTCACGTCTCCATGACAACCCACTGCGAGAATAAGTCAAATATAAAACTTTTTGCACTTTTTAATAATAATATCACCCGAGAAATTATAAAAAGCTCCACTTCATAAATTGTTGCACAATTTTTTAATTCTGCTTAAACAAATATAGTACTCTTTTATGAATCAAAATTTTAGATGCACTCTTGATTAAAGGTGCTACGCAGAATTGGATAATAGAGTGAAGTCGTTTACAGTAACACTTACCGAAAAAATAGGTAGGCAAGTGAGCTACCGAAAGGAAATGCGCGTAGCGCAAGGTGAATATTTAGAAGAGAACATTGTAGATGTTGAATAGAAAGTCAACGTGTTAAAAATGTTACCGAAGAAATACATGTAGGTCATGCATATTTGGTTGTTACCAAAATGCAGAATCGAAAACGATTACAAGATCTAGAAGATCAACAATTCACATTGGAAATGCGTATAATAGTTTATTTTTCACTGCTTTTGTCCCGCTTTAATAATAACTGCAAAATGTTGAAAAATGACTTCAACTAAACTTTTAAGGATAAACATGAAACAATTACTTCAAATGGTATAACTTTTTCTCCGGTCATCACTTTCACATAAATATATTGAATTAGGCGTCATGAGATTTTTCAGAATGCGTCAATTTCTTTGAATACGAGGCCGCCACATTAGGCGCCGCTCCCTCACCTTTTCACGGACCACGATTTCAAATTACTCATTTACATTTTTCTTAGTGTTTGATTAATGTTTCACCCTAGGTTCGCATCTAGGTTCTTAATACCAAATTTGTCTAAAACCAGTTGGTCTTTGTCTTTGCACGCGCCAGTTTTCTACAGAATGTAACAACATGATGATGTGAATGATTTTAAGCACAACATTAAAATCACCTGCGGAGTCGTTTCTATAAAAATCATCTTTTTAATTTTTTTTACAATTTGCAAACTCTAGATACTGAGCGTGATTAGTCGTTAAAAATTGAGTAAAAAAAAAGTCTCAGAAGTTTTTTTTAATATGTTCACCCGTCATTCTATGGAAGTGTGAATGCCGTCAAGGTATATTTACATCTCCATAGAATGACAGGTGTTTATTTTACAAAAGTTTTCCATAAAACTTTCTCACTTAATTTTTGGGGAAGATGATTATGACATTTTAGCCACTTGGATGCGACATCCTTTTGACTACAGAGACGTCATATTTCATAACTTTGTACGAAAAGTAAGTAGTCACCTGTGACAAGTTTTTACAGTCACATTTGACCAGGCAAATCAGCTTCATTACATTAATATTACAAGATAATCATGTCACGGTGTTGCTTGGGAAGCCTTCTTAACGGGTGAAGTTTACGGCGCCGTCGAACACGTCATCAAACCGGCACTCGGCCATATCGTGGTCCTAGTGCCATCCATTGCATCCTTATCTTAAGTAAAGTCACGAAGATTACCAATCGGCCACCTGCGAATAATGTAACGGCCATTTAGAATCTGTGAGTACGGAAGTCGGCACCGCTTTTCACTTTCTCTTCACGCCGAGTCCAGTATGGATGTCACGTCGCGAGACGTCGGTTTCAAATTCAAAAATTAACCTTCAAATCTTATCTAATTATTTTCAAATGTTTCTCCAACCAACACAAGACATCCAGGTGGGCTTTTCTCTCTCATTCAGGTAACTAAGTTATTCCAATCAAGTCAATCATTTGTTAATTGTTTAACTGTCACTAAGCGGCATGCTCGGCCGATTATCAATTCAACCATTCTATTATCTATTTTATAAACAACCAATGTGAGTGATGAGTGTTCTGAATTTTTAACCCATCGAATTCAACTAACATCTTTCTTTAGCAAGTGACACTTGATCAGTGTAACTTTCTTAAATTAAATTCAGTGTAATAATGAAACTCGTTAACTTCGTGGTCAGTGACACTGACTTGACTTCAAGCTTCTATAGCGCGATTAGCTTCACATGAGATTCATTTACCATTGAAAATTCGTCTCTCACTTCGAGATCGAATGATTGCTAACGTTCTATCATTTTCGCTTTTTATTAAGCGTAACTCTGTGGAAAATTAAGAACCTAGTTTCGAATAGCTAAATTTTAGAAATGTGTTCCATCGTGAATTTGGCTTCGCTCATTTATAACCACTAAATAACTCTCTGTGCGCTTTATGATTCAACTCCCAAGGATATAATTATCATTATTATCGGAAATGTGCGTTTCACTTAGAAGCCTGTGACGTCACTCTTAACATTTCCTCTCTCCGCAACCTTTCAAATCTGAGCCAGCCTCACGTAAGATTAAAATAAACGAAGTGGCTATTCGTACGGCTGGCCGCAAGAATAGTAAAGTAATACTTAGTCGTTCGGCCAGTTTGCAAAGTACTTTTGGAATTAATATTTTACTATAAACAATTGTATTTTTTTAATTACTAAAATCTAATTGTTGAATTCTAATTCATTATTATATATAAGAAAATTACGAATGGCAAGTATGGTACTTTTGCATTTTTATCTGTTAGTGTACATTACGGTCAGTGGCAGCACCATATCCGTGCAGAGCGAGGGATTTATTTGGTATCATCAACCGGGGCGAATCGCTACAATTTTTCACAAACCATGACTTAGACGTGACGTAGAAAATACCTAAATTGTCTCGAATTTTTAATAGCTGTAAATATGAGTTCTTTAAGGTCTCAAAAAAGGATATTCCACGGATCCTTGTGAAAAAAAATTGTTAATAAATGTATTAAGCTAATAGGTATTAGTTATAGCGATTCACCCCGCGATGGGGCAAATCGCTGGACTTAGAATTTTCGACTTATTCAAAAGCTATAAAAATGTTTTCCTAGGTTATGACCAAGAATAGTTACATGTGCGTGTATCCCACAATAAAATTAGTACAAATATAAACCATTCTATCGTGGTTAAAAGAAGAAAAAATCAAGAATTAAAGAAAAATCAAGTTTTTTATCAAATATTAATAATGACTCTATAAACGCGTATGAAAATATTTTTGTATCGAACAAAGCAAAAAAAAAGGACATAATTATATGGAAAGAAAGCAGAATTAGCTGTAACGTATAAACATAACTTATATTTTATTTTTACATTTTTTAGTTATTAGTGACTATATAATTATACAAGTATTTGAAAATCACTGTGTGCATATTTTTGTAACGTAATTTATCAATGAAAAACGTTTTTTGAATTCATCTATAATTTATTTTGGTCGTAGCGATTCGACCCGGAATCTTTGGATTTAGGTCATTTGTGAATTAATTAGAAACGAGGACTCAAAAAAACTTAATTACGAAGGATTTTATTACTCTCCGGGAGGGCTTCAATCGCACATATTTTCGTTATTTCGGAATTCCTTGTCTAAGAGATACATATGACATTGTTAGGACTATTAGTTTTTTACAAATCAATATGTATTAATCTATTTATATCGTCGATAAAGTAGAAACATTTCGGGATCTCTTAAGCCCGAAATCAATTTCAAAATGCAATTTTTGAGCCTTTGACGCTTTTGTAAAATTGTTTTAGCGATTCGCCTCGGAGTAGCGATTCGCCCCAGTTGACGGTATCAGTAACTCAATTTTTTGTTTTCGGATAATACACTGTCAAATCTTTCATAGTTCATTGATTTAAGTTCCATTCTTTCATTTAAAAGTAGACTACTTTTTAACAAAATTATTTCAGTAAAAACAACATTGACAAAAAAATTTTATTACAAGCTTAAATAATAGAAATCTTAAAATTGTCTCGGGTACTATGTTCTTTTAAAAATTGTTTAAAATACTAGTTTTCAATTCATTAACTTATGTTTTCTGTTTGAAATTCGCTTTTAATTGATCGACTGTAATCGAAAGTAACAATCCGATTACGTATTATTAAGAAAATTTAATTCAAATTGTTTGACATATAATCATTTCGTCTACAGTCAATGTGAGAAATTTTATATTTTAAACTGAAACTACAAGTGAGGATCTACATTTTATTTTATACTGAAATTACAAGTGCGAATCTATATTTCAAGCTGAAAATAAAAATATGACTACTGCAAAAACTTGTTTAGTTATATAACTCATTTCTTCTTATAATATTTTCGCGAATCTAAACGTTTGTTCAAGAACTTGTGAAGTTTTAATTTTTTTCAAACCTAAAAATGTGAAATTAAACTGTACCCTTAATGGTCCAGTAATCTAATTGATAATTTAAAATTATTTACAACACAAATTATTATTTTATAACCATGCACAGAGGTTATGTTTTGTGGGCCGTGCTGGTCGGATGAATAGGAAAATTATCTTTGCTATCCAGCCAGTCATTTCGCTTGAACCTTTCGACCGGAAGCATTCAGTGCTTTTGCTTTTCGTCCGGCCGGCCGTACGAATATCCTCAGCCTAAAGTAAATTCAATTAAGTAATCCTGGATATTAATTAAACTCATGTCTAGGTGACCTGAAAATAGCCTTATGAAAATTTGAAACACCTTCAGCCTTTGTTCCGCAATTACCTTTCAGTCATTTAGACTTTTGCGAGTTTTCTCTTGAAACTATATGGCGCTTAAAGAAATCAAATCAATTACTATTGGAAAAATCAAAACATAAAAATTCAGAAATGAGGCACAGTACAGATCTCTTAAAAAACCGACAGGTAATTCTTAAAGTTTAAACTGCACTTCGAAAAAAATTGTTTTCCCATGTTAAGGCCATGACATACTTATCCGACTCCTGCATTACCGACATTACTTTTAAAACAGCTGTTGGTAAGATAGAAATAGAGTTAGTATGGTCATGGCCTTAGTTAGTAAAAAAACTTCATGATCAGGACGCTATGTGTTAATGTTAATCGGTTTTGTTCACATTGTTATATTAATGTTAATATTAATCAGATATATTCTTACCACCCATCGCTGTCTTGTGCGTTAACGTCACAGCCGAACTCGACTAGGAACTTGACGATTTCCAGATGACCAGCACAAATAGCATTGTGAAGAGCCGTTATACCCTCGTCATTAGCCGAACTAGGGTTGGTCACCTCCTTGGCAGTTTTCTTGACTAATTCTAGCTCACCTTCAAGGCTAGCATCCAGCAGAAGCGCTAAAGGATCAAAAGAGACGCGCCTCGAAAGATTCGCTTTTCCCGTAGTGGACTTTAGGTTACCCTTTTTCCGCCTTGTTACCTCCGCTGCTTTACTTTCGAACTCCACTTCTGATTTTCCGTCCTTGTCAGACTTACTTTTGATCTTATCGTCAATATTAATAACATTCAAAGCATCGACAATATCAACGTCCTCTAATTTTTCATTACGACTCAATTCCTCAATTACTGTTTGGTTTGATGTTCGTTGTTGTTGTTGTGAATGCAGGTATTGATGTACTTCAGCTTGAATGAGATCTGCTGGTATCTCAGTCTCAGGAAAAAGAAATGCAGGGGGCATTTCAATTCGACGGTTTATAGACACGTGAATATTAGACTTTGAGTACCTTAGTTTTTGGTGCTCTGAGAGTGGTACTTTCTTGAAATTTAAGGGACGAGATTTAACAGTCTGTTGATTTCCACTCTGAGATTGTGTTGGCGATTCAGGTGGCTCGGATGTTGGCAAAGGTGGAATTTCTTCTTCGTTTTCCTCTCTATAATTAAGCATAAGATATATCATTACTAATTCTGGATAGTATAAAGGTAAGAAAATATTTTTTCATGTTTGAGAAATAGATACTTTGGATGACATAAATGGGGTTGATCAGTGGTTAAATGACACCCAGCTTAAACTACAAAAAGCTCAAGTCAGGTTATAAGAATTGACAGTTCGACACCAGGATTTAAATGGTCATGATAGTTCGGAACGAACGATGTCAAAGATCGATCATTACTTTCTTCCACCCTTCTGAAATATCCCATGTGGGAAAATATATATGAAACTATGTGGGAAACCATATAAGAACCTATAAAGGAATCTATATGGTAATTTAAACCTGGATCCCAGATAGTTTGTCATATAATTTCCTACATAGTTTCTGATGTATCGATTTTTTTAATTATAAAAAGGTCCTCGAATGTTGCAAAGTAAATTCCTATAAACCTATAAATACAACAATTATCATATTGATACAGCCCAGAAGAACTTCATACATAGCTTCATGCATAATTTGTTCACTTTATTGCAAAATCGAGTATATATTCGTTTTCACAAGCTCAAGTCCGTGTCATACTTACCCGATTCTTACCTTACGCATATTTTTATGGAACAACTCACGTCCACACGAAATGAGATATCAAGTTGAAAATTTGAGAAATTTAATACTATTAATAAACGTTTGTATGGTCGTAAATTATAAGAATTACAAAAAGATAAGTTACTGAAATATTTTGTTTGTTTTCAGATGAAAATCGTGCGGCCACATTACAGCATGAGGTCATGCTGACACAAAACTCATGCACACTGTTAGCAGAACGCAGTCATGACCTTCGTGTAATTTTTCAAGTCGACAGCAACTGCTGGCACGTACTGTAATAGTGCTGACACTTTGCGCACACATACGATCGGAGACTTTATCGTTTTTATTACGCGGCTGTGGCTGCATGTACCGAAATTTTGGTACGAATAGCTATATTTTATGTTGTAACGAATAGCGAGACCTGGACAAGGTGGCTATTCGTACCGAAATTTTAGAACCATATGCTCGACAATATCTTGCTCTAAATCTGAATATTTCTTAAAAAAATTCTGGTTAGTTTCCTGAATATTGAGTTTCCATCGAAATAATTAAAATGTTTAATATGTCTTATTTTAAATTTCATATGCAATAATTTCTTCGCAAAAATAATACTGCGTAAATAAATTTGAGATCTCCTTATCACTATCACATCATGTAATGGGAAATCAAGTTGCAATCGAATTTGACATTGCCGCTTGAATGATGCGCGCAGCACATCACGCGCAGCCGATACTTGCACTCGTTGTTCCCGCCATCGGTCATCGGCCATGTACTCTTGTCGTTGTTGTTGCCTCGGTTGTTGCGATTTTCAAAGTTTTGATGTTCATTTTATAAAATTTATCAGTTTTTGTGCAACGACCTTGTTACTTGTTGATGTGTTATTTGATATGTTAGAAATAAGAGTATATTTTATTGTTGCCGCGGCAAATCCTGCATTCTATCGCATGAAACACGTCAACTGTAGCCATACAGTAGGGCAAGGGAACCAAAGGTGGATCGGGTATTAGAAGCAATATGTTTAAGTATTCAATTATAATAAAAAATTAATTTCTTTTATAGAAAATGTTTGGTTGATTCTTTGGTATGATGAATACAAATTGCCGCATTTCGATATATATATATATATATATATCAGTTAAATATAAAAAAAAATTAAGACCTAGCATATCATCAAAAAGAGGATGTTCGAAAATAAGTTTCAGCAATAGAAATAATAAATTTGTTTACAAATTTAAATGTGAATAGATTGCTCAATATCAACAAATAATAAACTATTTATCAACTAATTGTAAATAAAAATAATTTTATGCAATTTGAATCCGTGAAAACTTTATTCGTTACGAATTTTGATGACAAGTAACAAAATTTTCACATAATGTTCTCCAAATTAGAAACACCAATGATAAAAAAAGTTCCATGAATCGTCATCTTCTTTGGCGTAAACTTCTAAAAATGGGAGTTAGCCCAAAAATCTTAAGAATTTTAGTCAGTCTGCATAGTAGCGCGACCTTGTTCATTTGTACGTCAAAAGGCAAGACGTCGCCTGTTGAGATCACACAGGGTGTACTGCAGGGGGAAATTCTTAGTTCTCTACTGTTTACAGTATTTCTCAATACTCTGAAGAACCCCTTGAGAGATCACGGACTCAGGGGCATATCAATTGACTCAATTACAGATGTGTTTTTTCTGGCCTATGCAGATGACATAGTCGTGGTTGCTGACTCGCCGGTGGATCTTCAAAGAAAGATTGATTTAATCGCGGAATATTGTAAATTGAATCTGCTAACAGTTAATGAATAAAAATCGAAGCTTATGATACATCACAGAGGCAGACCTACAAAAGAATTCTCAATCTTCTTTGACGGAAAACAACTGGAAGTCGTCACTTCATACGATTATGAGGGTATAACTTTCACATCCTCAGGTTTATATTTAAGAGCAACTAAAAAAATATCAGTTCAGCTAACTCAGCCTCGGGGGCTATTACTAAGTTTCTCACTTCTGCTGAATCGGATACCTGAAGGGTTAAAACTACATTGTTTATGAGTTTAGCCCTAAGCGTCCTTTTCTACGCTGTCTCGGTGTGGGGCCTGAGGTATATTGAGGTGGAGGAATAATAAACGCCAGTGAGATTCATATGAGTGCGACAAGAATAATTAAACTGGAAAATGGTATCCCAACATAGCCCAAAATCATTTGGATTCAAATAATATGTTGAAAATTAGAGTGATACTAGTCATCCAGGTATAACATAATAACCTTGCAAAAATTTGAAAGAATTTGTTTTCGTATTCATAGCTGTCAATTTTGTGTTTCAGATCCACAGTAAATCAGTGGGAGAAGGACTACTTAAAGCTCGTGATATCTACCCAGTTTTATTTAAAGGATGTGAAACTACAGCCGAATTTTGTTTACGTATTTATGAACTCTTCGATATCTTAAATCGAACTAGTCCACATATACATACTATTTTCTTTCCAGACGTTACGTGAATTCTTAAAGTGGCTTGATGATTCGGAACGAAGAGTTTTGAATAAGGAACTAAGTAAACACGATTTTTTAACCGATAATACAGCTACAGGATTGAGGGTCACAATTCACTTGACGATAGAATTGTAGAAAAATTAAATTCGAAACCTATAAATATATCGATTTTTTCTGAGTTTTTTTCTTGCAAAAGTACCCGATATTGGTAAGGTATATTGCAAGCATACATTCAATACATTTTCATATTTAACCAATGCCTAATTTGTTAAATTTGACTTTAAATTTTATAATTGTTACTAATAGCTATTCGTTGTCATTTTCTAACCCGGTGAGCAAGATTCTGGGAGTGGAAGTAATCTAAAATTAAAAAATCGTGGTTGCAATGGCAGTTCAAAAAAGAACTTAAAGGCCTGAGTGAGTTTTTAAAATAATTAAAATAGAGGTTGTGCTCCAATACATATATTTTTTCAAACAAATCATTTTAAATCATTTGTTATAAAGGAATGATTTTTCATGAAAAAAAGAATTATTTTGATATGCTGATTTTGAGTTCGCCTTAACATAATTTTAAAAGTTGAGGTTTTTAGAAAATAAGGTAAAAAATAAAACGAGTTTTCCACATTTTCAATCTTAAGTGATCCTTGAATACAGAACTTTTGTTTTCCATAGAAACGACAGCTGATAAAATAAGGATGGTCTATAAAAAAACTGCTGTTCTTAATGGTCGTTACATATAAGTTTCAATTACTCCTTTTGTCTGAATGAATAACGCTGTCTTTTTTTCGTCAGCTTTCTGGATCAAAGGCTGGCAGATGAATTCATATGAGTTCCAATTACCGTCACTTATTCCAGGTGTAAGACGCTATTTCCACAGTGACGGTAATAATTTTTTAAGCGAAGAAATCAAAGTTTTCGAGATTAATTTTCGTATCACCCTGGCAGAAATTACCGACTGTTTGCTATAATATACCACAGAATACGTATGCGGTTATGTTAGAAAAAATGTTCAGTGTCAAGTTTGCTTAAGTGCTTTTATTTCGGCGTCGAGTGTGGCTACAGACACTTTGTTACTTATTTTCGATCAATTACCTTGCAGATTCGGAAAATTCATAAATCCTCAGAAAGAGCTTATACATCCAAACGTCAGGATGTATAACACAATGATCGTCCTTGAAACACTCTTTCGCAAGCATTGCCAATTCCGTAACGCTTTTGAGCTTATTCTAAACGATCTCCTACTGAAATCAAACTGAAAATTTTCGAGCAAAGAACACCTCAAAGTTGCTAACGAAATTTTAGCTTTCATAACTGAATATTTTTTTCCAAATACGTTCCAGAGGCCTTATTAAGCAATGATGGCCGTTTGTAAACAACAAAGTGATACAAAGAATAAAGAAGCTAAGCTTTACATGACTTAAAGCACTCAAGTTTAACTATAAACTATCCTTAACATTTCTTTGTCCTTCACAAAAATCCTTGCATGTATGTACATATTTCTAATTCAGAAGAATACAGGGTGTTCCGCGAGTTATCCTTATCCTCGTAGGGGCGGGTAGAACAAAAAAAAATCAGTCGAAAAGTCCCATAAACTTTTTGGGTCCGATACGTATTTTGAGACTTACAGA
>JAUMHM010000079.1:20316928-20328618 GCA_032362435.1 Melikaiella ostensackeni
TCGCTCCGTGTCCTTAGGACTCACGAGGGTTTCGCCGGCCCTTCATCGTGATTTCACCGTACCCTGTGGCCGCCCCTCTATAGTTGGTAAGCATTTAACGGATAATGGTTTGAAAAGTTATTTTTCTGACAATATAATGTTCATATATTTTCATCAACTTTGATGCAAAACGTGAGATTGCCTTCATTAATCCATTTATAAATTTATTACTGAAGATGAAATTAAAAACCAGACTATGGTCCCAAAATACACCAGTTTCTGCTTTTCGTCTGGTCTGGTCATTTCTCCTGCCAGTCCGGTCCAATAGAGTGAGCAGATGCTAGGCTGACTCGGGCTTCTAGTATGCAAGCCAGACGTTGCTAATAGAGATTTTTGTCCGCTTTTGAGAAAGTGACATTGCAGACTGAGACAAGGAACATTGTGAGTGAAAAAGTTGATACATCTGGAAAAAGTGTCGCTCAATATCATTAAGCAAACAAATCGGACTCAAAAGACGCGAAATCAACGTCATTGAGCCGAACGCAATGTTTTAATTGTAGAAAATGAGGACATTTGTCAACTGTGTGCGACCAAAAGCCAGGACTAAAAGGATTTTGTTTGAAAGTGCAAATCATTGGAGGATGGACTATCCACAACGAGTACAAAGACGAGACAACGAGGTAAACGACATATACTTCAAGAGTGATAATGAATTTCACAGGAATGAGATCTCCGATCTGTTACATAACCACAAGGTATTCAGCATCACACTTCTGATGCTACTGGACAGCAGGAACCCCATCACATTCATCAGGGGAACATCGGTGTTAACGAATTGAGAATCTTACGGGCAGAGCTCAATTCAATTAATGAGGAAATTCCTGTCGCCGGCTAGGAAAAACTCAAAACGTTGTTTCGTGATAAGTAACATAATCCTGTAAGTCCTGAAATCTCCAAAGTTGACGCAGATCTATAAATCGTAGTGAAAGAGCACACACATTTTCATTTCTCTTCTCGTTGACTAGTGTACAAAGAAAGGTATCACTTGCAGAAAATAATTTCATATCTATCTGAACGATCGAATATTTATTCGTCCAAACGATTTCGAATACATGTCTCCAATAGTTCTAGTTAAAATAGAAATAGCGAAAAGTGGTTGTGTGGTTTTTCGCACAATGAATAAGTTAATTATAATACAATTACCCACTTTCACAAATTGATGAACAATGAGATGTTAAAAGAAAAGAACGAATTCTCCACTATTACGGAACTTCGCGTGAGACTAACCCATTTTCAGCTTGTCCAGGGCTAGTATTACGGAAAATTCCATAATACTAGCACTAGTGCTATACTAAATAATCTCCATTGTTAGATCTCAAAGATGCATTTCCCCGCAATAACAAGGTACCGGAATCGTTTAAATATCCGTCATATACGTTGTGCCAATACGAACATTTACCTATGCCATTTGCCTTGAGGCAGCATAGATGGAAACATGAATGAAAACAAATTAGAGATTCGTTTAGATAAATTCAAATTTATGTCGACAATAATCGAAATTTTGGGTTACCGCATCTGTGAGCTTGGCATCATTCCGACAGACCGCGGAATTAAAGCAGTTTTTAATTTTCCAATGCCCAGGAATGTTTGGGAATTGCAGAATTTCATAGAACTTGTTTCTTACTTTCGGAGATTTATTCAGGATTGTTGAGTTTTGCAAAGCCATTGTGTGATTCGTTTCGTGAAGAAATTGAATTTGAATTCGATGAAATGGAACTGGAACTTTTGAATTTTTTAAAGAGCTGATGAGTGGAAGGTCCGATTTTATCAATCTATGACCCAAAGAACGAAGCAGAATTGTATTGCGATCCAAGTAGTTAGGGATTTAGAGCAATCTTTATGCAACGAAAAGCTGATTTTGAGTTGTACTTCAGTTTTCATTTGTCGAAAAGATCTAGTACGCGGCCTGGTGCAGTCAGTGGAGACGCTGATAGCTGCGCAAGACAGTTCTACGAAACTTATGGTCACTTTTTCTCATAAATATCTTGCGTAGCCGTAAGTCCCGTACGACTATACTTCGCAGCCGTAGAACGTAGAACTGCGTAGACATAAATGTCATAAGTCCTTAGTGATTATCCATAAAACCCGTAAAACTCTACTGCGCCGCCATATGTCCCATAGGACTTTATAGCGTAGCCATATGTGTCACAGAACTACTATATTGCATAATCACGAGTACAGTAAATCAACTCAATTCTCTGGATAACAAAATCAAGTATGACAATAGAACTGAATTAAATTTCGGGCATGACGTATAACCGAACCCGACAGATTGAAAATTTTCTCGTGGATCCAATGACCCGGAACTTTTTGGATGAAGAAGAACTAACTCAATGCACTCGTGAACATGCAGGTTCCTGATGACCAAAATATACAATTATATGAGTATAAATTACCTGGAAACTTTATTCGCGGCTGCTTTGATGTCATCCATATCGTTGATAAGTTCCAGTTTTTCGAGATTGGTTAGTCTAGGTGGTAGATTAGGCTTGCAAGGTTTTGGTGGTAAGGTTGGCTTCGTCTTATCTTCACTCTTCAGTTCATTAAAGGTTATCTTTCTTTCGCCTCCTGCATTCAATTTCTCGTACTCGAAAGGATTCTCTGATACATTATTAGGAGGTTCAGATTTAATATTATGGTCATTTTGTAAAATCTGAACAATATGCTGGTACTTCGGTGTGATATTTTCCAAATTTATTTGGTTTTGCTCGTAATTCTCTTGATCTAATTTTGATTGAGATTCCTTACAAGTATCGTACTTTCCTGTTAGTTCGTGCTGGAAAGATAGAGTCTGATCAAATTTGATTGAAGAGCGTGTATCATGTTGCTCGTGTTGCTTAACCTGCTGTGCTATTGATCCATGATCATGTTTCGAAGAATTATCTAATTTTAAAAGTTGCTCAAGTTTTGTGTGCGATCCCTCTTGTTTTTCTGAATTTAAATCATGTTTACCAGCGTTTTCATACATATTCGTTTTGTAAACATTGGATTGATCATGCTTTGGAGATTGTTCATATAGTTTTACTGGATGTGTAGCTTGATCACACATAACATGTTGTTCGTACTTATTCTGTGGGATGTTATACTTTAGTCCATTTTGTTCATGACGTATTTGCGATTCCTGTTTAGTGGGTGAAGAATGTTTGAATTTCTCGTGATTTTTGGCAGGTTCAAATTTCAATTTATCATTCAAAGTTTCACTAACAGGTGCCATCGTACATATTCCTTGTGGGTGCATAAAACTTTGTGTAGAGTAGTTATTAAACTTTGAATTAGCTGCAATTAACGAAGGCATACTTTGAGCTGCAGTGGGTGAACTTTGCACCTGATTGGTTGTAGATTGTGTAATAGTTTCCTGTGGATGGTGAGTCGTTCCCAATTGATTAAGCCTCGATAGACAATTGAGTTCTTGGTTCACATTACTTTGAATATTCGCACTCAATTGATTATTTTGACTTTGTACGCTCAAGGCATTATAATTCTGAGTTCCTGAGTGAACTCTCCCAATCAAACTTAAGGTCTGCGGCATTACCGGATGAATCTTTGTAGAAGACGTTTGGTAAATAGGTGATTTTACAGGAAAACTTGGCGCTACACTAGATACCGGTTTTTGATGTGTTTTAACGTTTCTATGATTTTGATTCAGAGCACTTATTTGATTATTCGAAGCCAAATTGGAATTTGATATATTTATAACGTTAGGAAGTTTTTGTTGAAGATTTCCCTGTTGCATTGCATGAATTCGAAAAATTTGAGATGAAGTTTGGTTCTCCACAATATACTTGTTCTGATTTGAGTTTTTGTTGTTATTATTGTTATTGCTATTATTATTCGCATTAACATTAGAGTTTGATGAAAGCTGGGTGACTAAGTTTTGAGCATTGTTGTGCAGGTGTTGTTGATTCGTACCCAACGGTTGCAATTTTCCTGAAAGGCAATTAAATATAAACTTAATTATAATGCATGCCACAGTACACAACTAAACTTCAACATTGCAAAAACTATAGAATCAAGTTTCATTGAACTGATTATTACTTTTCGAAAGAAATTAAATAAATTTGTGGCAATTTTTCTTTTAAATGGGGTTGTTGCATGACTTTGAGATAATATATTTCTTAAGTACTGCATAAAATTCTAAAAATTAATGCAGAATTAAAACAATTTTTTGCATAGGTACTTCATTTTTGAGAAAAAAAAACTTAAAAAAATGTATCGAAACTCTTTTCAATCCACTATGTGACCATAAAACGTCACATCTTGCGAAACGCTGAACCAATCAGAATAATGGTACGCAGTGACTTCATTGACTAATAAAGTATCTAGCCGATAACTGCACAGTGAGCCAGGAGACCCGGTTCCGCGGCCAAAGTCGGCAAACCCATCAAAATGTACAACAATGAATTCTAATTACGCCTATATATGGCGGGCAAGTATTTCAAAAAATTATTGGATTTACTCGAAACGTGGTATCAAGGGGTCTCCGAGGGCGCTGATTCTGACTGCACCTAAAAAAAAAAGCCTGAACTTAAGAAGCTAGGGAAACTCACAAAAAAAAACACCTCGAATATGAGAGGCTAGGGAAACTCACTCAGAAGGCACCCCGAAAACTATAGTGCGTGGCGTCTGTAATCATACAGCAACCTCCTCATGGTAGACTCTGGTAACTACTATTATTGTAGGCTAACTGCATAAGAAGTCTTTCGTTTCAACTGCGAAATTTCGTTCTTAAATATTTTTTAACATTTTGGTCCACCATATTGTATCCGCCATTTCGTTTTTTTTTTAAATATAGACTTCAGGTTCAAAATTAGCTTCCACGAAACCCCCTACAAACCACGTTTCAAGTAAATCTAATAATTTGTTGAAATACTTATCCGACATTTTGAATCCGCCATTTTGTTTTCTGAAAATTTGACTTCAGATTAAGAATCAGCGCCCTCGAAAACCTCTAGATACCACGTTTTGAGCAAATCCAATAATTAAGGACGAAAAATCGAATTATGCGTTGTAAAAATAAACAAATTTTAAGGCATATGATGCACTTTCAACTACAAAAAATATCAACATTTAAAACGAGAAGAAAATAAGTACACGTTAGTTGAGTAAAAATACAGAAATTAATCGAATCATTTATGCCAAGCAAGAAAAAATTGTCGTTTTGCATCCAAAATAATAAAAATAATTGTTAATGCCTACTGTCCGGTTTTTTAATTTGAAAATTCACAGAATTATGATGCTTATGAGCTAAAAAGTTATAACGAGTTATTTTTGGCTACAGTTTTTAGTATTGAACAACAATAAAAAAATATAAAAACGGACAAAAATTTGTTGTGCACGATATAACTTTTTAAAAACGTAAAAAATGACGTTTTAAAACTTAGTTAATTGCACATTTTCAAATAAAACTTGTATACTCGACAGCAGAAATTCGTTCCTTTCAGCAAACTTCACACTGCATCGAAATTCCCTCATATTTCTCGATAAAATTGGTAACACTGGGGTAGGTGAAATAGGTACAAAGAAAGTTCAAGTCAGATACGCCCTCTGCTGAGAAAAAGCGTTCTGAAACATTCAGACATAGAGTTCTTAAATGCCCAAGAATTTATGTTGAGCAAATGCTCCTAAGAATATGCTCAGCATTTTAGCTCGAACAGAGCATTTACAGAGCATTTAAGAGAATATGAAGCATTTTTTGTTCAAACAAATATATATCATAATTAATACAAATATTGTTTACAAATACACTCTAGAGTGAATTCAACATATACTCGATTTAAATTATATACTGACAGGGATCACTGCAGTTCAGTAGTTCAATTTTAGGTAAGAAAGGGGATTTTTTTCCCAAAAAAGGGGGATTAAAAGGGGATTTTATTGATTATTAACAACTTTTTATATCATATCAGACAGTGAGCCCAAACACAAAACTTTCGATGATCGGGCAAACACAAAATTTTCACCTGAAAGGTTCGACTTAGGATAACAAACGTGAAAGCGCAACCCTGGATTGGGCTGTCAGCTCCAGGTAAGGTCATTTAACAAGTTCATGAAAACTCGTGTACATATAGGACATGATGTTAGAAAGTGCACTCGCGCATTGCCAGGCGATTTTCTGGCGCAGAAAGCGCCACCAGAGCGCGCGAAAGTCGCGGATAATTTCGAAAATTCATTGTTATGTAACAAATTCTTAAAATCAATTTCCATGTATTGATTATGCATAAAGTAAAATTCACCTTCAAATTCGTGAACTCTAATTGAGGGACTGATAGTAAATGCGGGTTAAAAACATCGTCTTAGCAAAAATGATTTGAGAACGTTGCGGGAAAAAATGAGTTGAAAAGAAACAAGAAAATCGAGGATTGTATCATACATTGTAATATAACGATAAGATAGAACGATAGAATAAAATATAATATTGCGTTCTATTATATGGATATATTACAATGTACAATACAATCCTTTTTTTTTGTCTCCTATTACCTCGTTTTTGCCGTGACTTTCTCAACTCATTTTTTCTCTGACGATTTTTTAAACCCGCTTTTGCTATCAACCCCCAGAGTCAGGTAAGACACAGGTGTGCCATAGAGTCATAGAACATCCCATAAATTCAACTGCCTACACTACCTACAGACATCAACAACTTGAAGAGAAATTTAGTTGTCAGTGTTTTGTTATAATTCACCGAAAGTACGACTGAACCGAAACTTGTTTGACAAAATGAAATTATGGTGCATTATTTTCGTTTCAACTAATCAAGTTATTTTGATAAGCTAAATAAGTTACAGATGAAAGCCTTTCACTTTCCTTGAAAACAGTGTCAATCGAAATAAACTCAAAAAAGTCATTCATTCAATTGCAGTCACCCTGCCACGAACAGGAAAAAATTGCAATGGGTACCGTTTTCGAAAATTTAAGTTTTCAATTTCAAGTGCCATCCCACAGAAACCAATAGTGAAAAGAACACTGTTCATAAAATCTTTAGCTGCCGAAAGGTAAGAAGCTTGGTATTATGATCTTTGCGACTTAAGATTATACATTTAGCAAGTAATTTAGGGTACTTTGAGAAAGGTAACACCAACAAAATAGAAAATACAATTTGCGTGAAATTCATCTTCAAAATCGTGAACGATGAGTCAGGTAAGAGATAGGTGTTCTGTAGAGTCATAGAAAATCCCATAATACAAGGGAGAGAGGGGAAAAGGGGCAGTGGATTCACAAGATTTTCCGGACCCCCCCCCCCAAAAAAAAACCTTTCGTAATTAATCGACGCTCCCTAAGCGCTATATCCAGACTTGCCACATTTTAAGTTTAGCTATATAATATCTCTCTTGTAAGAGTATAAAAATGCAATTTATTAGTTACAATACTGGAAATAAATTATGCTGCAAATCACTGTTTTCAAGATTTTACTAACATCGATGGTTCGTTTCCAACAATATTTGAGGCTAAATGAAGGATACACATCCTTGCTCCGTCTATTAGTTTTTCCCCGTGTACATTTAACAAATTGAAGTAATTTCTTATACTATAATTTATTATAATATTTATTCTCGTACATTTAGTAATAAGCAATTTACAAAGTATTGAAAGAAATTTTTGAGACATGTCTATTTACAATTGTTGTCTAATTTCAAAGTTAACATTAAAATTTAAGCGATTTTTAAGAAATTTCATTTCATTTTCTACTCTCTTGGAGTTACCTTCCTCATTAACATTGTCGAAAATATTCCATTTCAAAATAGCATAATCAGACCTCACGATATACAATACAATTACATGAATAATTGTACTATAAATAAATTGTGCAGAGAAACGTATAAATAATTTCGTATAACTTTTGAATTTCCATTAGAAAATGAAACTTCTGCTGCAACAAGGGTAACCGCTTACTAGCCTACGTCCACGGCGTCTACGCCTTTGGCTCAGGAAAAGTGGGTGAATACCCCATGCTGGTTGCAAGAAACTGACCTTCGTAACGGTTATTAATATTCAATACATTTTAACGGCAAAAAAGAAACTCAAATAACACTAAGTATTAGAAATGTTTAAATAAAGCCATTTTATTATTTAACTTTTATGAAGTGTATTGAGCTGTATTACAAGTTTCTACGACAATTAGAAGCTGAAAAGGAGACTCTGTTCCTTATTGTTTACAGCAGAATAAGTTATTATTTATCTCAAAATAGCTGATGCCAATTTTTTAATGCAGCTTTACATTATTAATGGAAAAATTTTCATGAGATCTTATTTCAAATCGCTACAAATATATCAGGTCAAAGTATGTGAATTGGAAAAGGTGTATAAGTTGGTAAATATAAACATTTGATGAAATTTTCTTCATGAATGTTGAAGTACACTCGAAAAAAAGTATCTTTTCTCTCTTGAATTTTTTTGATATAACTGCGTGCTATAAAGATAAAAAACTCTTCATTCTTTTTGTATTTCATTAATCGATGTTTTCTCAAAATTTATGACTTTTTTCAAAAATAATTCTACTTACAAAAATATGCACCTCTTTGAGTAGTACAATTTTTGTTTGAAACTTTTTCCTGTGCAATCAATATTTTCCTCATTTCAAGACTGAACCTGATCAGGTGCCGCACGCACTTTGTCGCACTCTGCCAGGGTTTTATGCTCTACTTTTTCCTCTGGATTTTTGCACATCGTTTACTTTATGCATAAGCAATTCATGGAAATTGAGTTCCAGAATTTGTCTCATAACGATTCTCCTTGATATATGCTGTGATGCTAAAAAAAGTGAGCGACACGTATCTTTCCTTTCCTGCGGATATTCGGTTTAAAGGAGTGAAACCCACCCCCTTTTTTTCAAATGCAACAGAAATAAATGGAGTTTCTTTATAGAAATCTTGAATTTTTTTAGAATGTTATCATATGGAAAACGTTTCTAGTCATAAAGTACATAACATAGAATTCACATTCTAGAAGAGGGTTGCTTCCTGAGGGTGAATTACCCCTATGTGGATCTTTTTGTCAAAAATATATATATTTGAGACAATTTTTGGGAAGAAGATTCGTTTTGTAGGGCAATAAAAAACTGATGGGTACTAATTTTTTGTTTCATTAAAAAAAGCGTCCTTTTTCTTGGGCAATTTGTTTTCAAGGTAAAACACCCTCATGCTGCAAAACATCCCTACATAATTTTTTATATTATAATCATTTTTGGAAGTAAATTTCAATTACACACTTTTACATAATAAATTCTCAAATGCTTCAAAAATTGAATGAATATTTTTCCATCATTGCCAAACTTCTCTAGAATGGTGTAAATTACCCTTAAATATAAAAAACAACATTGATTGTAGACAAAGAATGGTAAAATTAATAAAATGGAAATTGATTCGAAAATCGTAAGCAATTTGAACACAGCATTTATTTGCTCGCTAATAATAACACGTAAGCGATGTAAAATAATAATATGTTGACACTAATATTGATTTAATGTAGATTATTTATTCGATATACTTCGAACAAAAGTGGTACTCCACAAACAAAGGCTTGAAGCACAAAGACTTTTTACACCATGAGGAAGTAACTACTGCAACTTCTGAACATTCCTTAACTTCACATGAAGGTCGGGAAGATTTTTGAAACGCAAAGTCTACTGGGTTTTCAAATTCATCAGGCCTTTCAGATACATAACCGCTTTCAAACCGAAAATATCGAAATAGATTATAATATCGGGGTAAAGATAACTGATTATGTACCAGTGATTGTAATTTAATTATATTGTTTCTTAAGTGCAAGTTCATGTCATAATTCAACAATAAAACTGTGCTGGAAAAATGTCTAACATAATTTTTCCAAACCCTGAATCCAAAAACGTCCAGTGGCTGAATTCTACCTGTTGTCCCTTTCGGTATAATCATTGGCAAGGTAGATTTTCCGCGAGGCGTGGCTTCTTTTACGACTTGTGGACAGTGGCCACTCCGTGAATCTATCAATAACACACTTTTTGTACCTACGTTGGGAAAAAAACTTGCTCCAGCCAAGATTAAAAATATTCTGAAAATAAATGTCAAATTGAAATTATTATACTATATTTCTTGAGTACAATGTAGTTCCAATGAAAGTAATTAGAGTTGAATGGATGCGTTGAAGTAAAAGATATCTTTCTTTACCTGATGTAAGTTTTCCAGATTTGGATGCAGATACATAAACATTACTTGGCCGAAATAAGTTCTCTTCTACAATGGGCCTAAATCGTGTACTGGGCTCTTCTAAAATAAACAAAAGTGGCGAAAGAAGCTTTCCGTCAGCAGATAGAACGGGCTGAATGGTATAAGTGTGAATTGTTGAATAAACCGATTGTACAAGACATTGCACTTGCTTCGTACCCTCTATTGCTAGGGTACGACCTGAATAAATCTCCAATTGGAAACCACTTTGTTCGGAGTTACAAATATTTTGTAAGCTATAACTATCAATATGTGTTTTAACCTTATTTACAAACTCAAGGGCATTTTCTTTAGAGTTTCTTCATTTTCTTAAGTCTTTCTGGTCACCAATTTGTTGACTTTTCTGGATGTTATACGATGTCTTTTCTCAAATCTCCATACCCACGTATCAGAAGCTTTGAATCTGGAATCCTCATAACCAATTTCTTTTTGGGCTTGAAGGGCCCATCTCCGAAGATCTGTATGTACTTTGCTAGCTGTCGCAAAACTGAAGAACAATGCAAAAAATTGTCTGTACATATCTCTCCGGGTATAAAAGTAAGATCGAAACTCTAAAAATGATAACCACATGTGTGATGACTAATGTTTATTCATTGTCAGATTAGGAAGATCGCAGTAAACAGATGTCTCGCTTTTCACTATCTATTCACTCACACGCACTATTTCTCTTCGAGAAAAATATAATCAGTGGAAAGTAAACCATATATGCAGTATTCATATATATAAATTTTTACAGAAAATCTGCTTCTGTCATTGTACCGTATCATAACAGCGTTGCCAGCGGTCTCAAGGTTGATTCGTTTACATTTATATTGACAATGATGAGAGTGACTGTAGTGTATTATTACACAAAGTAAAAGAATTGTGCAGTTTTTATATAACGCACAAATTTGTCTCTAATCAATGTTGTTTTTTTTATATTTAAGGGTAATTCGCCCCCTTCTAGGGAAGTTTGGAAAGGATGGGAAAATATTTATCTAATTTTTGAAGCATTTGAGAATTTATTATGTAAAAGGGTGTAATTAAAATTGACCTCCAAAAAATATTGTAATATTAAAAATTATGTAGGGGTGTTTTGCAGCATGAGGGTGTTTTACCTTGAAAATACATTTCCTAAGAAAGGGGGCACTTTTCCCCATGAAACAAAAAGTGAGTATCATTCAGTTTCTTATTTCCCTACAAAACGAATCTTCTTCCCAAAAATTGCCTAATATATATATGTATATTTTTTTTTTAAATTGGTCAAACCACCATCGCAGTGTCCCCCTGGAAGCGACTGCCATCCATGAAAATTACACCGGCTCCCAGTAGAACCGCGGTAAATCACACCCATGGCCACGCATCACAACCGTGAGATGGGCGGTAACAGGGTACGATAAAATCACGATGAAGGGCCGGCGAAACCCTCGTGAGTCCTAAGGACACGGAGCGACCCAAGAATGACAGCTCTCTGCA
>JAUMHM010000079.1:20328718-20345202 GCA_032362435.1 Melikaiella ostensackeni
GCTGCCTCCCCCACACTCGTCTTCACAGGGCCCGGGTTATTCTTAAGCATCCCCTCCTGGATGACTTTGAATGCCCGAGTCAACCTTTCGATTTTCGTATAGGAAGGATACTTATTTTTCACATGAATCTTTTCACAAGTCATATATCGATTACATTAAAAATACTTTGTTTCTTAACAATTATTTGAGAAAATTGGTTAAATCGCATATCAATGATAAAATAAAAGCTCTTAAAGAATTAAACACAGAACTGTTAAATTTGTATCCGATTCATAACAAAGATTAAAAATTTCTTGCTTCTATACCTTTCCATGGTAGATTATGGTTTGAAGTTAAAAGAATTTTGAGTGGTTTAACATTAATACATTTTTAGGATCAATTTCAAACTTGATAGGTTTATAAAATTGGGGAAAGATTCCTCCGACAGTTGTCAGGTGGCCAACGTAGTATATAAAATTGTTTGTTCAAACTGTGATAAATGTTATAAGGGCCAAACAGGTAGATTACTTTCAACCAGAACTGAAAAACATCATGATAACTTAGGACATAATCCAAAGAACCATGAAGTGCTTGCTAAACATCAGGTTGAAACTGATCATCAGTTTGACTGGGAACATGTTTTAGTTTTACACCATGAGCGGAATAAGTTAAAAAAATTAGTTGCTGAAATGTTCTTCATTAACAGTGAAAATGAAATAAGTTTGAATGTTATAACTGATCTTAATTTTTACAATCCACTATATAATAAAATTTAGATTCTTCAATGTAATATCTAATGTTTGACTCATATCCTTTTCATCAAAATATTAATTTCTCAAATAATTAAGAGAGACCATTTTTTATACAAAATTTTTTACTGAAAATGTTATTCTATTTATTTGTATTTTTTTACTCAATGTTATTTTGACCAGTGAAACAAAAAATTTGTCTGCGGTTAATCTATGAAACCTTTTTTAATCATTGTTATGGTACTGTTAGGCTTATTATCTTTGTCGCATCATTTTCTCTTTTTTTTCTCTCTCTCTCGATTTTAAACATTAAAATGGAGCAGAACAGAAGTTCTGACTCCTTTCTTTATTCTTCAATTATTTATGACTAGTCAAACACTTTATAATGTTTTGTGTTTTTCAGAAATGTAACTATCAAACCTAACTAATATTGGACATTGTTCGATTATATCTATCGTCCAACACAGGTAAATTTTTTTTTCATATTTCTAACCTCACTTTTAAAGTTCATTTTTGTATTTGGATGTAATCATTTATATTTTCTTATTACTATCAATGTTACAGATACTCATCGAGATAAGGAATAATAAATCATAATTTATCAAATACTCCGTACTATTGACTTGTAAAAAAATTGACTAATTCGATTACTTGTGCCTGATGAGGAGAGCATATTGACTCTCGAATGGTCGTATTAGAAAAATCTAATGAATGATCTAATTAACAACATTTGGTCTATTTTTGATCTGAAGGATGTCATTTTATAATTTGTATAACGGGATCCGAGCTAGACCTGCTGTTATATTATTTCTTCTCAACTTAATCGAATGACTAGAGACAGTCGAAGAGCTGCAAAGAATCGATAGTGCGCAGATAGTGCGCAAAAGTTTACTCCGGACCAGGATTCGAACCCAGGCCGCTGGTGTTTCTACACCTGCACGCTTTTTCTTGAAACAATGTTTATTTATAACGTTCTTATACGTGGATTTCGTTACATGTTGTTAAACATATCTAAACCGCTGTTTTTACTTACTGTTAACTTATCTATGTGTCCTACTTCGAGGCTCTCCTAAATCTGTCTGAGCTAATTGTTTTTAATTTTTCTCCATACAGTGTTGCTCATTATTTACGTACATAATCAGATCGGCTTACAATGGTTCTTGTAATAGAAAAATACCGCTTTGCTAGCATAACTATTAACATCTCTCTCAAAAGCTTTTTAATTCTAGAGTGATGCTTTTCACTCGGTTTATAAAAAAAGTGATTTCTATTTTCTATTTCCAATACATTGTCTAGCTGGAACTACTTTTTTCCAGTTTTCCTTTCTACTATATAGGTATTTTGTGTACCTGTGTCTAGTTTTTTCGGTTTCCAAAAGGCAATGAGCCCGTTCAATATCCTCGTTTTGTGTTCTGCAATATTGGCTATCTAGCCACCAATACTTTTCAAAATTCCTTCTGTGATTATCCTTTTTGTCTCGTTTCGACAGAGACATAGAGAATCGCAATGCTACTTTTGTGTTTTCACAGTCTATATCTGGTTCGTAATCGATTTTTTTCTTAAAAGAATTCCTCTTGACATGGTATATCGTCGGTATATTGTTTTTATCTTATATTAGTCCGGAACTATCCAAGTGCGGAAACGCTTCATGCGATATTCTGCCTGTTTTTCTCGTTATTTCAAAGTAAACGTTATCAGGATAATATTGGCTGAATATTAAGCTATTACTGTAAATTTTTGACGCTGACACAATGTGGTTTCTTACTAACTTGATCATAAAATTACCTATTCTAGGAATATTCGCTTTATCGTATAGTTCTTCATTCGAGTACGATCTCTTGTATTGAGATTGCGGTGTTTTATACATTTTTGTGCATGCTCATAAACAGTATCTTTCGAAAGATCTTAACCTTTCTACTGTACTGGGACTAACATTAAACCATATCGGACAACCATTTGTTAAAATTGGTCTTATTAGTAGTAGGTAACAAATTGTTTTCACTTTTGTGTTCAGATGTTTCGAATGAAACAGTCTGTGCGAACTAAAGTGCGCTGCTTTCCCTTTTTTAATTTGAATCTTCACATGTTCGTCAAATCCTAATTTTTCATCCGCGTTCATTCCTAGATATTTGACTATTCTAGTGTGAGAAATAGCCTCTGCATTTTCGGCTGGCGAGATTCAAAATCCCTCCATTTTTTACAACAAATTTTGTGCACTTGGTTGGTGTTAGGCCTGAATAATATGATTTCGCATTTTTTTGTAGTAACTTTTAACTTCCATGTGTGCTAATAGTCTGAGATTTTTCTAAATATTTCTTGTAATACTTCTCTCACTCTGTCCGAATCTCTGATCATGACGTATAAAATAAATTCATCTACAAAGACTATTCCTTTCACCAGTGTCGTATCATTGATTTCGAAATGGGACAGCGTGTCCGCCATCAGGATGCTGAAAAGCATTGGAGAGTTTACTGCCCCTTGTTGCAGCCCGTCTGCTTATATGAATGTGATTTTTTATCGTTGCTCGTTGTCGCATATTACAAATTTTTGTCCCTAATCATGATACAGGCAAGTTTTATCAGGTGTTTTGCGAACCCTTTCTTAACCATCTCAAATATAATAAGTAGAAATTATTTACTATATTGCTAAAGAGAATAAAGTAGTCCCAGATAACCCTCGGTGGCAAATGCTTAAGTGCTATATTAGGTATTTTATCCGTCCCCGAAGAGCGTTTGTTATTTATTTTTTTCGTATTATCGTGCAGTTTTTGAGGGGTGCAAAGAAAGTCCTTGTCCACTTCCCATATTGGGTTGGAGGCTTTGCAGTTATCGTTAAAGTTTATCATTGATCATTCAAAGTCTATCGCGTTTTCAGTTTCTAACTTGATAGGCTCGATTGTCCCATTTATTATCTCCGTTAGTTGGTTTCCACATTTATATTTCGTCTGTTAACCGATGCACAGTAGGCCTCCGTTATTTCGAATTTATCCTTCTGCTCTGTTATTATGTAGTTGCCTATCTCATCTTTTAGAAGCGAGTTGCTATCAATTTGGCCTTCTTCGATAAGGCTTAAGTTATCCTCGATTATTTTTAAGTTATTGATTTCAGATGCCATTTTCTTTCTAAAAGTTCTATTTATTTCCGAGACCATTTCTTGGGCGTATATGTTTATGCTCTTTACTTTATTGTACCAAAAGTTACTTATGAATTGAGACTATTCTTTATCTACCTGTTTTTTTACTTCAAACAGCAAGTACTTAAGCATTCCTATTTCTTCGCTATCTTTGTTTTTTTTTGTTTTTGAAGACGGTACAGCATCGAATTTCCTCCACTATCAACACTTTGCTTCTCTTACGACGCCGGTAGGTAGGGATATATAACATCTAACATATAACATATAACACTATGGAATTTAATTTCTCATTAAATTCCGCAATATTAAACTTGGGAAAAACATATTAATAAAAAAAAAGTTTATTGAATACAACGGGCTCTTAGATTTCACATTTTATGTGCTACACATGTTTTTATGTAGACTTTCGTATGCCCGATCCAAATCCGACATGTAAATTAATGTAGGTCAAAATCTAAAATGGCGGATCCAATATGACGGACTCCAATTGTAAAACAGAACGGATTTGACTAAAAATGGCTCCTCGGCGGCTTTTTGGGTCGCTGATTTCAAACCCAAAGTTGAAATTCAAAAATTCAAAATGGCGGATCCAATATGTCGGATAGAAATTGTAAAACAAAACTGATTTGACTGAAAATTGCTACTCAGGAATTTCACAGATGGGGTAAAGAAACATCAAAGTTGTTTCGATATCGAATCCGACCAAACAAGAAGACCCAAAGGTGATTTCAAATCTAAATCGCCGATTTCAAATCTAAAGTTAAAATTTACAAGTTCGAAATGGCTGATTCGAAATGGCGTATTAACATTGTGAAAACAAAACCGATTGGATTAAAAATTCCTACTCCGAGGTTTGTCAGGTCGCTATTTAAAAATAGAAAAAAAAATTAATTCAAAATGGCGGATCCAATGTGGCGGGTTGAAATTGTAAAACAAAACCGATTTGACTGAAAAAATCCATTTACGGGTTATTCGGGGTGCTGATTTCTAACCCAAAGTCCAAATCCAAAAATGTGACATTCTAGCGGTACTTATGTAGTATTTTCTTTGAAAATCGCGCGACTTTCAAAATTTGCCAACACATATATTTGTAGTCATAATTTTTTCTGTAAAACGAGATTCAATTACTTGACAAATCTTAAAAAGTTTAAGCAAAAACGAAGAAGAGAAAAATAGAACCACCATGGAGATTAGTAAAGTAAATTCATGTAGCGCTTAGAATATTATAGTAAGTATAAGATAAAAACAGTAGAAAAAAGTTGAAACAATATAACATTATAATTTCTAATTTAACTATTACAAAATTGTACTCATTTTACCACGAAACGTGTTCGAGGAATCGATAACTTCAAATCGATCTGGTTCTACAGCTTTGATCTCTCATATTGAACCGGCCATTTTGAATTTTTAAATTTTTACTTTGGATTTGAAATCAACGATCGGTAAATTCTCCGACTGGAAATTTGTAGTTAAATCGATTCGATATTACAATTTTGGTCCGCCTTATTGGATCCGCTATTTTGAATTTACAAATTTTGAGTTTGGATTTGAAATAGGCGACGCGAAATTTTGTTTTACGATTTTCGTCCGCCGTCTTAAACTTAAAAATTTTGACTATGGACTTGAAATCAGCTACTCGAAAACCCCTCGAGTAGCAATTTTTAGTAAAATAAAATACTATAAATAAATAAAATACTATAAATTACATGTAAGATTCGGACTGGGCATGCAAAAATTTATATAAAAACATGTGTAGCACATTACATGTAAAATCTAGGCGTCCGTGGTTTTTGATAAACGATTTTTTCGGCCAAAAAGGCCAATTTCAACATAAATTTTCAAGGTCAAATCAAGTTTTTCACACTTTTTCTATAATTTTCCTATATTCGGTAAGGATTCAACTTCAATTTAAAAAATATATATTCCTCTAGGTCATTCCGATCTGAAGCTCAACGATTTTGGGACAGAATTTCACAAAAGCGTCCACTGTGCGGCATTGGCCCCTGGGCACTTCTCAAAGAAGTTTCGAATTCTAATTTTAAAAGTACATAATTTTATATGAAATTCAATCCCGCATCTTTTCTCACCAAACAAAAAAGTTGTAGCTTTTTCCATTTTCGAAGCAAACTCAAAAAACCCGTTTTTTAGAAAACAAACCTTTTTCTCCTTTTGACTTCAACTCGACGTGATTCAACCATTTTTCGAAATTCTTTGTTGAAATTTACAGAAAATATGCATTGCAATGTTCCACGACTAGTAGAGAAAATTATTTATGAACATTTTTTTTAGGCAAAAATTATCAATTCTTGACTGAGACATTGAATAAATCATGCATTCATATTTTCAAGCTTATGCACAGTGGGCCAAGAGACTCGATTCCGTGGCCAAAAGTCGATTCTTGAATTCGAAAAAATGATATAGACTACTGAATTCAGGAATAATTGAAGTATTATTGACAACAATTATTCGTTGATTGATAAATTTTTGTTTCGATTATGCAGACACAAAGGAGAAAATATTATTAAAATTCGTAGTGCTACTGTCGTTCATGAAATACGTTTTTTGATGTTAAAAAATCCATTCCGAACCTCCTGCCTCCATTTATTTCATTCACCAAGGTGTGAAATTTTTAAGAAGTTAATTGAATCTGGAATTCTCAATTGCAATCAAATACAATCACATTATTAGTGAATGAAAAACAAGATTTTTCAGCAAAGCACCTGCTTCCGATTGCTCATAACACGACATAATACAACATATTGAGTTCTAAAATATATGAATGTCTTCCTTAGGATGTGCACTTGAGTGTAGATGTGCTACTTTCGCTACTTTTCATTTATTTCTCTGCTTATGGTATATCTACATGGCCGCGCGCGGCCATGCACTGTGGGCCAGCAGACACGATTCAGTGGCCAAAAGTCAAGATTTCGTCTGATTCTCATCAAAATTGGTATATGGAAGTTTTTGAAGTCGCTGATTTCGAATTTGCGTGAAATTCGGTACTAATGGATTTTTAAGGTTGCTGGCTCTGAATTTGATGCCAAAAGTTCGAAGTTTGAAATGGTGGACCCAATATACCAACCAGCATATTTTTTTAATGAATCGATTCCCTTGAAATTAATTGTGGACGGGCTTTCTACATAAGTGATGTCAAATTTGTTTCATAAATTCAAAATTAACTTCAGCAGATTTAATATGTGACCTTCATTCCAAGGAAAGTATTCGATATTCATGAAATCAATTAAATTATATAAGTTATTCTACTCTCAGCATGACCCAGAGAAAACGACGTGGACGTGGCAGAATTTTTCATCCTTCGGGGTGCTTGATTCGAGTGAGTCTCCTTGCCTCTCACTACTCGGGGTGCTTGATTTCGACATAGAAGATCGAGAAGATAGAGAGGTTGGTCTTTCCGTAACTGAAATGCTTCTAGACGAAATTTAATTGACCAATGAAGAGGAAGATGGAACTCTAGACAATTCGTAAGCGAAACCCATTCGAAAATTTGAGAGGCAAGGGGACTCACTCATATCAAGCACCCCGAGTAGTGAGGGGCAAGGAGACTCACTCAAATCAAGTACCCCGAGTAGTGAGAGGCAAGGGGACTCACTCGAATCAAGCACCCCGAAAGAGGAAAAATTCTACCACGTCCACGTCCTTTTCTCTGGGTCACGGTAAGAGTAGAATAACTTATATAATTTCTTTGATTTCATGAATATCGAATACTTTCCTTAGAATTAAGGTCACATATTCAATCTGCTGAATTTAATTCTAACTTTATGAAACAAATTTGGCATCAGTGACGTAGAAAACCCATCTACAATTAATTTCATGGTAATCGATTCATTCAAAAAATATTCTGGTTGGTATGTTGGGTCCGCCATTTTGAATCTCGAAATTTTGACATCAAATTCGGAGGCAGCAACCTTAACAACCCACTAGTACCGAATTTCACGCGAGAATATAGTAATTCAGTCATTTTGACCGTCATATTGGCTCCGCGATTTTTAATTTCGGATTTTTGACATCAAATTCGAATTCAGCGACCTCGAAAACTTCTGTATACCAATTTTCATGAGAATTTGACAAAATCTTGACTTTTGGCCACTGAATCGTGTCTGCTGGCCCACAGTGGTACAGTACAATAGGTTTCACTGCAGTGCTATGGACAGTAAATGGTCAAAAAAGTGTTTTTGACATTTTTACCCCGTTGACTTTTTCATTTATTGCAAGAACAGTAAATGCTAGAATGATTTTTTCAGTTTTGTTCGGTTTAACAAAAAACAAAGGAAATGACCTAATTATTTTGACAGGTATGATGATTTCTACAAAACCATATTTTTTCGAGGTTTTTGTGATTATTTGGAGCTATTAGAGCTATCGGAAAACTGAGGTGGTAGTTGGATTTTGAATTTGAAAAACGCACCGTAACCATGTACCTACCATGTTTCTCAAACAAAGTGGTCCACATCATTTTAGTATTTTACACTCGGTTAAAAAAATGTCATTCAAAAACTGAGTTGCAAATAACTATTGAACGAGAATGAATGTTTAGAAATGGAGGCCAGCTTTATATGGTATTCAGCTCAAAAAAGTACTTCAGAATTGAAACCATACCTCTATTAGTTATTCTAATACGATGGAATATTTCATCTATTGAATCTAGTCCTTCTGGTGAAGTTGATTCTGTAAGAAGAAAAATGAGTTAATGCCTAAGATATCAAATTTTCGAATTATTATCACAAATAACACAAGATACGCAGAAAAGTTCAGAAAAAAGTTGATTAATTTTGAAAAATTCTACAAAAAACACGTTTTAATACTCTTTTATTATAAGGTACGGCTTTCTCGAAAAAAGTTCTCCTGCGGACACAAAATAGTAGATTGTGTATCAAGGGCGTAATGTAGGCGATCTTGACGAGTGCGGAGTTAGCAATCGCACGAGTCAATATCACCTTCATCCACGCCCGCGTTGCACACGATACTTTTTATTCGACCTGCCTTGAAAACCCTACTATTCATGTATAAGAAGCAGGTGTGGAACGCGGATAGCTCATCTGATACACTCTGATCTGACTTTGCGTGAAGAACGTGAAACTGGCTACAAATGTGATACCAACCAAGATGTTCGTCTTGGAGCCACATTCACTTCGATCTACTTTATCATTTTGAACTCACTTTACGCCCGGTGAAGCGGACGTAAAGTTCTGTGTGGGCCCGCTTGAGAAGTGCGCATGTGCAGTTGTCACCAGTCTTAAACCGACCACATTGCGCCTGCTTCGCATGCATGAAAAGTTGCGTTTTCAAGGGGGTCGGACAAAAATAGTATTTGGCTCACACAAAAATTACAGGCCGTTTTCTTTATAAGTACAAATTTAAGAAATATATAAATTAGCAGGAAAAAAAGATGGTTTTTTCCTGAAAATTGATTATTCGATTCTTAACAACTCAGCTAAGAAGAAACTAACTTAAAAATTTAAATACTCATGACTACATGGAAATTTTTTCATCTGAAATCGGGAAAATACGCCTCTGCCTGTGATTTCCTCTGAGAATCAACATAGTGCAGAAGCACCAATCGCACAGTGGGGGAAAAAAATGTCCGTGGACAAATTAATTTTCAGAAGACAATTATTATTCGAATTGAACGTTTTTTTAAAAAATGAAACATAATAAAATTCTGCATGGAACTGCCATAACGGATTTTTTAATTAAACAATTTGTTTTATTTAACAACAAAATTTTAAAAAATTGAATTTTGAAGTGTACCGGTTTTTAAAAAATACTTGGTACATTCAAAAATTTTATAAGCAAGTTTTATAAACAATTATTCATATCTGGTATTTATTATGGAATAAATGAAGTTTTTTCTACGAACTCGATCATATATTACCTGGAAATGAAATCTAAGTACCATATTTGGTCATCCAATTAAGAATTATAATTGTTTAAACAATATTAATCAACAAATTCACTATTTGGCTATTTTCGGACTCACAAACTTGGTTCTTTCGACGCAATCAACTGTGAATAACTAACTTCTAAATTTTTGAGGACATCTCGATGACAATAAATAATTTTTATTGTAAAAATAATTGTTTTAACAAATTTTTATCATGTTATGTATTTATGAATATAATTCCCCTATTTTACGGACTTGTCAGCATTTGAACTTTGTTCTTTTAGCCTAATCAGCTTTTAATAACAAATTTTTAAACTTCTTTTAGATACTTTGATAACAATCCACTATTTTATTGTTATTAACAATGTTCGAAACAAATTTTCCTTGGAAAATATATTTGTTAGCTCGAAATTGCGTTTTTCTCGGATAATATACTTAAAATAACTCAACAATAATTCCTGGATATATCAGTTGATAACAATTGATGATTTGTTAAAAAAACTTAATTACTACCAGAGTTTCTCTTTCGGTTTACGGAATAGTTCGATTTATTTTGAAAATAACCTTCTGTGATAAAATGATCGGAGTTAGTACTACTGGGCAGACATATAATTAAATTATTAATAACAATGAAATAAGTGGATCGTTATCGAAGTATCTACAAGAAGTTCAAAAATTTGTAATTAACAGTTGATTACGCTGAAAAATAGAGTTTAAATGCTGAAAATAGCCAAATACACTCATACTCCGTCAGTGTGCCGCGCTCGGGTCTGGTCGGCCCAGTAATGGGAGCTATTAAAATCTAGTTTCAACCGGATTTAGAGCGACGAGTCAGTAAACACTCAAGACCGCATATATAATTTCTGAACTCGACACGTACAAAAATATATGCGCAGAGAGTCGCGATATAAATAACTTCTAATACGCCGCTGACTGACCGAGCGAAGACCTTGAGTATAGGCCGTCAAGAGGCGCTCAGGGGGGGAGACAGAAGCATTCAGGTGTGAACGACCGAGAAGCCAGCACACAAAGGGGGGGGGGGGGCACGCTAACGGGGTATGCGTGTAATGCATTTGTTAAGTTTGTTAAAAAAATTATGAAATTTTAGCAATCCATAGCAAGAAGTCATTGCTGAATAACTGGATGTTAAGTCCGTGAAAAAGTGGAGTTTCATTCATACACGCATAACACGATAAAAATTTGTTTAAACAATTATTTTTTTAAGTGAAAATTATTTATTGTCATCGAAATGTCCTTAAAAATTTAGAAGTTAATTATTTACAGTTGATTGCGTTGAAAGAACCAAGTTCGTACGTCCAAAAATAGCCAAATAATGCATTTGTTAATTAAGATTGTTAAAAAAATTATCCATTTTTATTGGATGACTGAATATGATACTTAGGTTTCATTTGCAAGTAATATATGATCGATTTCGTAGAAAAAACTTTATACTTTAGACCTTTAACTATATTTATTCCTTCATAAATACCTGATATGGATAATAAAATTTCTTATAAGACTTGCTTATAAAATAAGAAATTATTTATAAACATCCTTTAATTTAACTAAAAAACTCTTTTGGCTTTTGTTTCCAGTACCGATTGAGGTTACACGTGTTTCTCGAGTGCTATCATTTTTTTGCTAGTGAAAAGGGAAGAGTTGAGTGAGTACGGTGTGAGTGTTGGGAGTAAGGGAGCCTGGGGTGAAAGTGCAAGTGTCAATGAAGGGAGTGGTGGTAATTTGTTTTGTGACTGAATAAATAAAAAAGTTGATGAGAGTTGATTTTGAGGTTAAGTTGGGTGCTGCGAGAAACTGGGTGCTCTGTTAGGGGTAGAAGTAGTTGCGGTGTGAGCGGTAAAGTATCAAGAACGCGTGAATATCAAGAAAAAAATTAAAGTAAGTGGAACAAGGGGCCCAGCCCAGACAGCACAACAGTTCGCGTCAAACTTGCCGGAAATTTGCGGTGCAAGGTTCGGAAGCTTACACTGCAAACTTAAGGCAAGTTTTCCGCAAGGAAGAAAATGTCCGCCTCACGGCAAGCTTGCGAACCAAGCTTGGAGAAAACTCTCCTGACAAACTTTAAGTTAATCTGATGCGCAGTAGGTTTCTATGACACCTAGGGCTGCGCAGTAGTTTTTTTCTGTTCTCCGAGGATGCCACGTTATCTGTATACAGAATTGTATCATATTTCGTCTTAAAAAAATAAAGCTTTCCCCGCAAACTTCCTGCAAGTTTTCCTCAAGCTTACGATTCCAGTTTCTTTCAAACTTACGTTGCAAGTTTTATCAGAGGTTTCACTCAAAGTTACGATACAAGCTTACGGTAAGGCGGACATTTTTCTACTTGTGGTAAACTTGCCTTCAGTTTGCGGCGCAAACTTCCGAACCTTACACCGTAAACTTTCGGAAAGTTTGCCGCAAACTGTTATGCTATCTGAGAAGTCCTACAGTGTATATTTATCCGAATCTATCCGGGACCGAATGAAAACCCGGACAGATATTTCTAGTGCCCTGCATAAGCCCCGGATAGATGTCTCTCAGTGTCCCGCATAAGTCCCGGATAGATATCTCTTAGTGTCCCGCATAAGGCCCGGATAGATATCTCTTAGTATCCCGCATAAGTCCCATATTAGTCCCAATATGCCGCGTTATCTCTATACAAAAGTGTATCATATTTTGTATTTAAAAAGAATAAGCTTTACTCGCAAACTTCCTGCAAGTTTTCCTTAAGCTTACGATACAAATTTTCCTCAAACGTACGTTGCAAGTTTTACTCAAACTCACGATACAAGCTTACGGTAAGGCGGACATTTTCCTACTTGTGGTAAACTAGCCTTCACTTCGCGGCGCAAACTTCCGAACCTCACACCGCAAACTTTCAGCAAGTTTGCCACAAACTGTTACGCTATCTGGGGGTAAGTTTTTTGGTTAAGTATTTGGGGTGCGAAAAAAAGTGATTGGTAAGGGAGATGAGGAGTCAGATGAAGAAAGGTTTCAAGCTAGCTCTAGTCCAAAGGCTGACACCATTATTCGACAGCTGGACGATGACGGCCCAGACGCGAACGGGGACAGGAAAGGTACAGAAGAGAGAGACGATATCGCGGGCGATGACGCAGGCAGTGAGGGAAGTGTTGATAGAGTGATGAGCTGTTCGAAATTAGTAAGGGGGCCGTAGCTGCGATAGCAGCTAGCCAAGCGATGGGAAAAAGCGTGGAAGACCAGCAAATACTCTTGAGAGGCTGAACAGATCGAGATCGCAGACCGCGGGTTCGAGTAATTTGATACATAAGTGGCAAAAATCGGCAATCGCAAATAGCAGTGAAACGGGCGATGAACAGAGGAAAAGAGAAGAGTAGGCCGAAGACATGAAAAGGGGCAGTGAGATTAAGGAAGTAAAGATAAAGAAGAACGCCGAAGAGAGAAAGAAAGGGGGGAGACATGTTCACTAAATTAGAAGCTCTTATAAAAGGATTCAGAGAGGTGACTTGGTGAATACTAGATGATAGGAAGAGGCAAGGGAGGGAGGTAGAAGAGGAGGTGGGGACAGTTAGACGGCAATGAAAAATATGGAAAAGGGAAGAAGGTTTGGAGTAAATTGGAAAGCATAGAGAACAGGCAGAGAGAGAATGTGGGAGAAAGGAAAAGGAAATGAAAGCGTTAGGAGAGAGAGTGAGCAAACTGAAAATAAGGAGTGAACGCAAGGTAAAAGAAGGCGAGAGTATCGGAGAAGCAAAATAGTGTGAGGCGAGCATGCATGAGGAGAATGAAAGGTTGCGTTTGAGACTATAGAAAGTTGAAAGAAGAATGGAAGGGGAAGAAAGGGCGAAGAGGAAAATGAATATAATAATTGAGAATATGAAAGTGGACAGCGAAAATGGAGAAGAAGAGATTAAGAACCTGATGAGAGACATCGGTACACAAGTCACAGTGAAAGGCATAAGGAGACTAGGAGAGGAGAAGGAAAGGGAGGAATGTATCTTTCAAGGGAAAATAGGGAGTGATGAGGAGAGGCATGATGTTATGGAAAAGGAGAAGTTGTTAAAAGGAAGAAACGAAAGAATCGAAGAAGATCTAACGTGGTTGGAGAGGAAAAAAAAGTGGATAATCAAGAGGAAGGCATGGGCTGAGAGAAATGAAGGAAGTAGGGTGAAGATTGGGAGAGACCGGATATGGGTAAACGGAGAGACGTAAGAGTAGCATTTTGGAGTGTGTCAGGGTTAAAAAAAAAAACAAGGACAAAGCATTCTGGTGTGAATTGCAAAAGTGGGATGTGGCGATAATGAGCGAAACGTGAGTGGATGAGGAGTGAAAAAGTATTAAGAAAAATTTACCGAAAGGATATGTGTGGAAGATGCAAGCAGCTGGGAAAGATCACGTGAAAGGGAGAGGTGTGGGTGGCATGATGTCAGGGGTAAGAAAAGAAATAATTGTAGAGGAAAAAAGGAAAAGAATACGTAGGAAAAGGATGGAACAATGGTGAGAAGAATAAAAGTAAGAAAAATTGTTGTGGTAGTTGTATGCGTGTACAGGAGAAGAGGGAAGATGGAGAATAATAATGAAATGGACAGAGGAAAAAGAGGAGGGGTTGGTTCTGATTGGGGAGGACTTAAATGCATGGATCGCGGAACAAGAGGGAGAGGTGTGAGACGAAGAAAAGGAGGTCTTTTCGAAAAATTAAAAGCATAGGGAAACGGATCGGGAGGGCAGGGGGCTTCTAGACTTGTTGGGAGAGGCAAGATGGTTTATTTGTAACGGCAATACCAAGGGGGATGGAGAAGGAAAAATTACGTTCACAGGTAGAGGGGACACCGTTATAGATTACATTCCGGCAGAAAAGAGAATAAGAAGGCTAATGGTGAGAATGGAAGTGGGCAATGAGATAAGCTCCGAGCACTTTATGGTGATAGCGACATTGAGATGTGGAGAAACTAAAGCGCAGTAGGGGGATGAAGAAGGAAATGTCGGAAGGAAAACAGAAAATGGGCAGTTGGGGGAAAGATAAATTAAGAGAATATAGAGAGAAAATGGAAAATGAGGAGATAGGGACTATGGAAGAGAAAATGGAAGACACTCTGCTAGAGGAACTTACAAGAGTGATTGATAAGGTAAGGGAGGAGGTTAGACCTTAAGGAGATTGTAAGGCGGGCAGGAGAGGTTGGTGGAACGAGGTGTGCAGTGAAAGTAAAGATCGGAGAGGATGAAGGAAGTGTAAGAAAGTGGAGGAAAGGGAAGATGAAGATGAGGGAAATCAACAGGAGAAAAAGAGATCACGAGAGAATATTAAGTGTAAAAAGACAGAGGGAGAAGGAAAGATACGTAGAAGAGGTCGAGAAAGCGGTAAAGGGAGAGAGGAAATGAGAAGTGATAAATAGGGAAAAAGGTGGAAAAAGGGCATAAATGAGGAAATCGGGATGGACAAGTGGACGGAGTATTTCAAAAGAATGCTAGGAGGCATGGAAAATAGGGTTAAGCATGAAGGAAGAAAGATGGTGGCGAGAGACGAGAGCAACGAAAACGAGATTAGTAGGGAGGAAGTGAAAGAGGCGATCGCAAAACTGAAAAGAAACAAAGCAATAGGTGAGGATGGTATAGACTATAGAGAACGAAGCACTGAAATATGGTGGAGAAGGGGTGAGAGAAGAGATGTAGAGGATTTGCAATAAGGTCTGGAGAGGCGAAGGATGGCCGGTGGAATGAAAGACAGGGCTGGCAATGCCGGTAATTAAGAAAGGAGAGGGAAAAAAGGTAGAAGAATTTGGAGGTATCACACTCATGTCAGTGGACTTTAAAATTTACGCGGAAGTGCTTAGGAAGAAGCTGGAAAGACAGGTGGACGAAAAGGGAAGTATACCACATAACCAAACGGGTTTTAGGATAGGGATGGGGACCACAGATGACGTATACGTGCTCAACTTCCTAATGAATAGGAACTTGGAGCGGAAGAAAGGGAAACTAGTTGCACTGCTTGTGGATTACAGAGCATCATTTGACTCCGTGAACAGGAGGGTGCTATGAAAGGCCATGGAAGAGAGAGGAGTAGTTGAAGGTTTGATATAGAGGATAAAAGAGATTTTGTGGAGACTAAGATAAGGGTGAATATAGGAAAAAATGAAGGGGAGGGATTTCGGACAGGAAGAGGACTGAGGCAAGAGTGCTCGTTGAGCCCTCTCCTCTTTAGCGTCCTATTAGCAGACTTGGAGGAGAAGATGGCGAGGAAAGGAAAAGAGGGAACAATATTGAGAACAGGCAAACTGTATTCACTAGCATACGCAGACGATGTAGTTCTAGTAGCGGATGATGAAAGAGGGATCAATCTGATGATGAGGGCTTTTGAAGAGTATGAGAGAGAAAGAGATTTAAGGATGAATGTGAGTAAGACTAAAATAATGTGTTTCAGAAATAAAAAGTGTAGAGTAGAGTACGAATGGAAGATAAATGCGAGGTGATGAAGTTGGCGGAGGAGTTCTGCTACCCAAGTTTTTGGTTTGGAGCAGGAGGAGAAAACGGGCTGCAGGTGAGAAAGAGATTGAATGTGCGAGAAAAGTAATGGGACAAGTGTGGTGTATGGGGAAGAGAAGGTTCAAGGACGACTGGAGGTTGAGAGTGTGGATGTTCGACGTGCTAGTGTGGTCAGTGTTAAGTTATGGAGTTGAAATTTGGGGATGGAAGGAGCATAAGAGTGTCGAAAGTCTGAATGAGAGATTTCTGAGATGGGTCATGGGG
>JAUMHM010000079.1:20351020-20374097 GCA_032362435.1 Melikaiella ostensackeni
GAAAAATAAATTGCCACTTTTCCAAAATTTTCGTTTTTCTTTTGTAGGCTAAGTATTTATTGAGTGACCCTCGTAGAGCTCTCCACTGGTCATCCAATGCTTGCAATTTCTCTACAATAAGAAGTTTTAAATAACAATGGGGTACCATTTTGCTTCCTTACTAATTCCTATAAAGTAATGCGTGAGTGAGAAGCAAGAGCATGTGAAGAAAAAGAAGAAAAATAGTGTGTGACATTGTATATGGAAAATTTATTAAAACTTTAATAAAATTTTAAGGGTTAATTTAATTAAAATAATCAAATCAAATTAAATTCATTTTTAACCCTACAATATTTTCCCTATATTATAACCCATTCACTCACCTGCATCTTGTGGATCGAATATTCGCGGCTGCAGAAATGACAAAGTATAAAGCGAAGGTTTTTTTTTCCCTTTCTTTTTGAGACAGAGCTGTTTCTGGCGCCAATACGTACAAAAGTTGCATGACGGGATCCTCAAAGTCATACCTATAATAATTGCAGGCGACGAATTTGATAAAGATTTTTATCACTATAACTCTGAATCAAATGAGCTTTTGTTTTGTAAGAAATAAAATAAATACCTTTGCTTTAATTGGACGCACAGAGTGACAAGGAACAGGCGACATTTTATCTTGAAATCTTGCACTACCTGTTGTTTGTTACATAGTTCGGGTAGAAGGAGCTGCTTCATAACATTAATTCCAAGTGTAATTGGTTCGGAGGCAACCACTCTGACTCATCATCTGGGCGGATGTCATTAACTGGCGTCATACAGATGTAATCCCTTCTCGTGAAAGATGTTAAAATTTCTGTATAAGAACACGCCATTCTTTCATGAACGAATGTGGCAACTGGCCTCTCCGATTAAAAATATTCGTTCATTTTTGTCATGTTAGGAAGGACACACTCTAAGAAAAAGTATAAAGCTTTTGTAATAGGTTCATTTAAAAGAATATGTATTCTTTCAGCTGACTCCAGTCGTTCTTCAAGCCACTTGGCATCGAAGAAGAGCCGCAAGGCATCCCTCCGGCTTAAAATCTTAATGATTACAGGGAGCAGCGACAACCATCTTGTTTGGCTAGAGTGGAGCATTCTCAAAATATCCAATTCAAGAAAGATCTGAAATTCGGCAAATTGCGCTCGCCGTTTGACACTGCTGTTGAAGAAGTTGTAAATGTGACGAGCTAGATCTTCGCATGATCGTGGCAGACACTTGCAGGTCTCACTACAGCAAAGGTGAAGCGAGTGGCAAATGCACTTGCACACCCGCAGTCCTGGACACAATTCTCTCATTCTTGAGGCGACGCTGTTGTTACAACCAATCATGACGTTACAACCGTCCGATCCAAACCCAATCACATTTTTGAATGGTATTTCATACCTGTCAAATGAAGTTTTTATTAGCTCGAACAGTCTCCTAGCCGTAGCGCCCTCTTCCGCTCCATGGGGATCATCCTCGCTGAACACTTGCTGCAGATCCCAGAAACGAGAGACAATCCTACCCTGACTTCTACAATAAAATCTAAGCATAACACAAGAAGTTTTTACAGAAGAAATATCAGTAGATTCGTCTGTTAGAATTAAAAACTTGATTTCCTTTAGTACAGATACTAAGTGTTCTTTTTGTCTTGCCCCAGCACATTTATCACCATTCCCTTGTTTTTTGTTCTTTTGGCTGAAATCGTTTGAGCAATTTGTGAATCAGGAAAGATATTCTTTAAGACGTCCGTTAGATGGTCCATTTTTACAAAAAGGCTCATTATGAGCAGCAACAAATCCTGCTATTTTCATTTCTGCGTATTTCACTTGTTCATCTAACGGATTAAACTTCTCTTTGCTAAGAAATGATTCCAAACTTTTTGCATTTCCTGATTCGACTGAGTTGAAACCAGCCACATGACGTTCTGATCTGAGGTGTCTCTCGATATCAGATCTGTTCAGAAGAAGTGAAAAAAACTTGATATTTTATAATAGGATAAATAAAAAGATCTAGATATGTCTGAAAGATATATTTTTTGATCGATAGATGATTCGAAAGAATTAGAAATATTTTAGGTAGAAAAAAGTAACGCATACCTTTCACAGCGAAATGTCGGTCTCCTTCCAGTAGTGCTTGAAAGGCACAACTTGCATTGTTCTTTAGAGGGGTCAGATGGATGAGATCTAATAAAAGAAAATTCTTTCTCCAATTTAGTGTTGTAAATGTCTGGATTATGCTCTCTGTTTCTATTTTTCCCAGTCGGACCAGTTTTTTATTTTTTTGTGGGACTCTGATGCCCATGTGCTTATTTTTCGTCGCTAGAAATGTTCATGCCTTTAATTTATTCACTCTCGCTATCATTAAAAAGGTCTGACAACGTCTAACGACGAGAATTTCTATTCCTAACTTAACTACCCGAGTATCTAGATTCTAGGAACTAGAAGTGTAAAACCCGTAAAACGCTACGCAGAGCGCGAGTCTCCATTGGGCAAAATGACTGCGTACTGGCAGGTGATTGGCAGAAGTGCCCTCGTTCACTCGCCGTCTGCATCATATCATTGGGCAGAGGAATCCATCAAGAGTCTAAAATGCGAAGTTTTGGGCCATACGCATTGCAAAATTCGGATTAAGGATTCGAGTCTCAAAATGCGGTGTAGAATGCGAAAATTCGGTGTATCTGGCAACACTGGGCTGGCTGGCGGATAAGTGCCGTTCTTGGGTCCTGCACGGCCTTATAACGCCCTGTCCCCACTTCCGGTTGTCCGATGGGGTTAATGGTGACCATAGTGGGGTCTGACGGCGGCTGTGGTTGGTTGCGCTGGTTCGCGTGGCTTGCTTTTGCACAGGAATCCCAAAATCGCCATTTTTTAGCCGTTTTCTCTGATTTCCCCTTTTCTTATTGTTATGTTTGAGGGTTCAATGAATACCCAACAATATGATTAGATTAATATTTATTATATAGCATGGCCCTAAATACAGACACGTTATATTACGTACCGACTCGGTCAACTACACTTCGATCTCGGTGTCGTCATACTGACCGGAAGCCAGCTTGAGTTCCGGTCATATGTTGCGAACATGGCCGCAAGGCGGTAAACTTTAAATACTACATTTCCTTCCCTTTTTAAATTGTTCCGGTCTAAACCTATCGGGGTTTTTTGTCATTCTGTAGGAACGTCTCGGCGTTCCATCGTTTTTTGTCGGTGACTTGTTGTTTCTACCTTCAGAAGTTGTTGGTCCTTCCTCAGTATCTTTGTGATCACTATCATGAGGAAAATCCCACGTTCTTTCGGCTGGGTGATCTAAATCTTTCAAGTGACTTGTTCTTAATTGATTGACGTGCATTTTTCGGATTTTGTTATTTAATAATTTTACTAAGTAGGTGAAAAGCCCTAAGCGATCCATTATTCTACCGGGTAACCATTTATACATAGATTTTTTGTCGTTGTTCAGTGCAAGAACTTTATCATTCACGGAGAAACTACGAGTTTTGACATTGTTGTTTGTTAGGTGTAGTTTATCCTTCGGTGACAACGTAGAAAGTGGTGTTCTTGATGAATATGCGATTAATAACTATGACGGACTAGTTTTCGTTACGGTACAAGGTGTTTTACGATATGACACTAAGCACTCTTGACAGTCCCATACGTAACGTTTTTTTTGTATTCGTAGCTGCGTTCAACATTAAATTTTTTATTTGCATTTTTTTTATTGTTAGTACGGCGCGCTCGACAAGACCATTGGACTTCGGGTGGTGGGGAGCTGAAGTTATCACTCGGATATTTTCTCTTTCAAAATACTGAGAAAACTCTTTTGCTTTAAATGGAGGGCCATTGTCCTAGACAACGGTATGTGGCCAACCAAATCTAGCGAAACATTCTTAAAGACATTCAATAACCGCTTCAAGATTTGGAATGTTAACTATCCAAACTTCTATCCACTTGCTGAAATCGTCTATTAAAATTAGAAACTTTTAGAACTGGGTATCTAAAAAATCAATATGGACTCTTTGCCATGGAGCTTCGGACTTTGGCATCGGAACTGTTATTTTTAGAATGTTGTCACTTTGTGTAGTTTGACAGGGCTTACACATCTGACTGTGTTTCACGAGGTCGTCTTCTAATCCCTTCCACCAGATATAAGCGCGTGCTAACATTTTTGAACGTACAATCCCAAGATGGTCCTTAAACATAATTTTTAAAACAGATTCTTTTGAATTTTCTGGAATTATGACGCGATTTCCAAAAATTAGACAATCTAATTCCATAGAGATTTTTGAGCGATTCATGAAATAGTGTTTAACCTCTGTTGGAACTGTTTTTTCAAGTGGCTATCCCTTCATGACAAATTCTTTAACAATTTTTAATACTGGGTCGACACTTGTTTGTACGGCAATATCGTTATAGGACAAAAACTTTTCTTTGAATTGATCGTAAACTGCTTGACAATTTACTTCCACGCCGATGAATTCGTGTGATAGAGGCAATCGTGATAAGGCATCTGCGTAGCCAATATTTTTACCCGATTTATAAACTATTTTATATCTATAAGTGGCCAGAATTAGAGACCATCGCAGTAGACGATCCGTGGTCGTTTGTGGTAAACTCTTATTTGGATCAAAGATAAATTTAAGTGGTTCATGGTCGGTTACTAATATTAATTCTTTTCCGAAAATGTATTTGTGGAATTTTTTTACGGCAAACATTATTGCTAGCGCGTCGCGATCTATTTGACTATATTTCCGTTCTGTTTTTGAAAGAGTGGAAGATGCGAAGGCAACAGGTTCTTCTACGTTATCTATTAATTGAGATAGAACCGCCTCTACCCCACAAGCACTACTATCTGACGTAACAATTGTTGTTCTGTCTGGGTTATACAGTACCATGGTAGATTTTTCCGAAATAAGATTTTTTGCTTGACTATAGGCTTTTTCGCATTGCTCGGACCAACACCAAGGGACACCATCTCGTGTTAGTTTATTTAGTGGCTCTGAAACATCGGCCGGCATTGATAAAAAACTATGCATGTAATTTAATAATCCCAGAAATGCTTTTACTTGTGTTATGTCCGTGGGACTTAGTGCTGATCGGATAGTCTTGACTTTATCCGGGTCAGAATGTAGTCCGTTTTCATCTAACACATATCCTAGATACGGAATCCTTTTTACAAAAAAATGACTTTTGTTGAAATTAATTTTGACATTAAATTCATTTAATCTAGATAAGACCTTCTCAACTACTTTCACACACTCAGCTAGTGTTGGTCTACCACAAATAATATCATCTATATACGCACGTGACCCTTTAATTCCGAGTAAGATTTGATCGATAATTCCTTGGAAAATAGCTGGAGCTGAACTCAGGCCAAAACAAAGACGTGTGAATTTATATAAGCCCCACTGAGTTGTGATAGTGAGAAGCTCTCTACATGATTCGGCTACGCTCACTTGTAAATAAGCGTTAGATAAATCGGTGAGACAAAAGATTTTACAGTTTACCATGTCCTGAAAAATATCTTCGATTTTTGGAAGAGGGTAAAAATCTATATTTATGTACGGGTTTAGTGTGACTTCTAAATCGACACATATACGGATACGTCCGTCCTTTCTTTTCGTGACAACAATGGGGAAGGCCCAATTACTGAATGACACCTTTGCTATGATCCCTGCTCTTTCTAATTGATTCAATTCCTCCAAAACTTTATCTTTAATCGCAAAAGGTATATCATATGGTTTATGAAAAATAGGCTTAGCGTCCTTTTTAACGCTTATATTCGCTTCAAATTTATGTATTGGATCCGAATTACTTTTACCAAAAATTTTTGGGTAGTTTTTTCCCAATTTGCTTGCATTTTTTTACATCAGTTGACTCGACAGTATCGCAAAAATTGATAACTCCGTTCTCATTAGGAAGTAGACCTTCCCGCCTATGCGCACTTAAAACATCTAACCAATTTCGCCCTAACAACGGTTGTCGTATTGCGGAATCGGTTACGATTGGATTTAGATGTCTATTTACAATTTTTTGGTACTTAAAATCTACTGATACCTCTCCTAATACGACGATGTGATCCTTCTTCTTGGCGGTGACGAGACGATATTTGCTGGGTTGCAGGGCACGTTCGGACAGATTTCTCGGAATTTGTTTTCCGGATTAAGGGTAAGCGCGGCTCCGGTATCGATTTCAAATTCGACAGCCGGCACACCCTCTTGTTCACATTTGACACGCACTGATAATGCTTGGCCTTCGCATTTTACGGGCTTATTATCACACACTGACATTTGCACTGCACAAATCGAGGCTACTTCAATCTCCGACGTTGGACTGCTAGTTGATTCTCTGGTTTCTTCTTTTTTTGGTGTGGCCTTCTTGACGTTGGACTGAGGGATCTCCATATTTGGACTTTGTGACTTGTAAACAAACGTGACGTCATCATTTTTTTCCGCATATCCATAAATTAGATTAATGACATAATCAGGGATATCATCTTCCACCTCACATTGGTTATTAGTAGCGGGGGTACGGCATCATTCGTAGATGTGTCCTTTTTTTCCACACTTAAAACAATCTCACGAGAGGGCTGGACAATCTGATGCTCCGTGAGACCTGCGACCACATCTCGTGCACCCTTAGTTCCATGACGATGACTGTTGGTCAGCGCTATACCCTTTTCTAAACTTAAACTTCCCCTGATCTTGTGAAGAGTTTTGTCGTTTTTTAAAAAAAATTTTATGACTTGAAACTGCCTGGACTGTGGCGTTTTCTTGGGGTTCCACTTTGATGTCGTGGTACTCTTGTTTGACCATTTCCATATTTAAAACTAATGTACAGGCTTTTTCGAATGTCAGCTCAGTTTCTGAAAGTAGTTTTCGAATCAAACTTTCGTCTTCTAAGCCTACTACTAGTTTATCCCCTAAGGCTCGATTAAGAAAATCTCCAAAATTGCAATTGGTAGATAATTGTTTAATTGCAATAATGAAGTCCTCAACCGATTCTCCTGGTTTCTGAGCACGACTGTAGAATCTGTAGCGAGCCGGACCTTCTAATTCTTTTGGTCCATAATGTTTTTTTAATAATTCCACCAGCTCTTTAAATATCTTTGTTTTTGGTTCTATCGGTAGACACAACCTTTTTAGCACACTATACATTTCTGCACCAATCAGGACGACTAAGGCGGCTACCATGTCCGTGTCCTGAGTTTTGTTAAGCGTGAAGAATGCTTTCATTCTTTCCAGATAATTTTCGATTGGTTCTACTTCCGAATTGAAAAGCGCGATTTATCCGATAATTCCGGACGACGTGTTATTTTCTTCGCCCATTTCAAACGTACTTTACACTCGAATTTATAGACTAACTTAACTTTATCGTCACTTTGGAGGACTCGACACAGTAGACTGACGACTCAATTACTTTTTGACCTTTGACCTGGACTTGAGGAAATGAAATTTACTTCCTAGCGACTCTCGACTTTCACGACCACGCAGTCGCGCACTAAATTGAGGTTAGTTCAATCATCGTGAGAGATTCTGAGCATCCTATCCTCGTCGCCAAATATGTTATGTTTGAGGGTTCAATGAATACCCAACAATACGATTAGATTGATATTTATTATATAGCATGACCCTAAATACAGACACGTTATATTACGTACCGACTCGGTCAACTACACTTCGATCTCGGTGTCGCCATACTGACCGGGAGCCTGCTTGAGTTCCGGTCATATGTTGTGAACATGGCCGCAAGGCGGTAAACTTTAAATACTACACTTTTCTTTTTTTTGTTGACATTTCTCATGATACGAATCCCTCAGAAAACGGCTAAGCCAATAAACTCCTTGGGATGTACTTTCCTAAATCGCATTTGTTGAATATTCCTTTTATTTTGTTCTTGTTTTTTGGGTCGGTTAGTTGGATGGCATTTCTGTTTATTATTTTTTTTTACTTTACATAGCTCGTAGTAGATGTGAAAGATTTGTCAATTTCTTTGTTGATGGCGCTAGATAATTGCGCTATTTTTAGTAATACGGAGTCGCCGATGTCTAGTGTGGTATTTGATTGTGCTTTTTGTTGTTTGCCTCGTTTGTTAGCTGCTTTGATCGTTTTTTCCTTCGCTTTTTTTATTTGTATGTCCCTGGGTGCTATTTTGAGTTCTGGGAAGGCGATCATGTCGCGTATTTTGTTATTTGCTGGTTCGCCGAAATGTAACTCGTACGGTATATATCCTGTGCTTTCGTTAGTTGTTGTCTTCAGGAAGTTTTGGATTTGTTGTGTAAAGTTTGCCCATGACGTATGTTTTTCTGCGCAGTATACCCTTAAATACCGTCCTAGTTTACGCATTGTCCTTTCTACCGGGTTTGATTGCGATTGCCTGATACTTGAAAATCTTGTTTTAACTCCGTGTTGATTTAACGTCTTAGTCCATAGTGGTGATGTAAACTGTGTACCGTGGTCTGTAACTACTGTTTCTGGTTTTCCGATTTGTACGAAGTAGTGGTTGATGAGTTTGTTCAGGCAGGTATTTCTGTTCTCTTTTTTGATTGGGTATAAGGTGACGAGTTTTTAGAAAACGTCTTTTGCAACAAAAATGTATCTCGCGCCGCCCCTTGACTGTGGTAATGGCCCGTAGAAGTCTAGTGATACTAGCATGTTTGGTTTGTCAGGAATGATAGGTTTAAACTCGCCCTCCATTGAAAAGTTTGGAGGTTTTGTTCTTTGGCAGGTATCGCATAATTTTACGGCGTTTCTAACTTCTCGTCGGATTCCTTTTCAAAAGCAGTGTTCGCTTGTATATTTATGTGTTTTAAAAACTCCTGCGTGGCCTAAGGTCTCGTGAACTTTTCTGCGATAGTCTTTGCCTTTTGTTTTGGGATCACGATTCGCCAATTGTCGTCATGTTTATCACGAAAAAAAAGATGTTATATAGTTTGTAATCGATTCGCCCTGTTTCATCCTCAGCCTGCTCGATTAGTAGTCTTATTTTTTTATCGTTTCGTTGTTCTTCTCTGATGTTTTTAAGACATGACATAAATTAATTATTCTCATTTCCGCGAATTGCTACTAAGATGTTATGTTCTTCACGATTTGTGATTTTATTACATATGATTGCTAAGCTAAATGTCTGATCATGGCTTTTATCATCCGAGGGGTAAAAAACACGGCTGAGATTGTCGGCTGGGATGTTGTCTTTTGCCTTGCAGTGTACGATGTTTAAATCATATTCAGACAATATCATGGACCATCGTGCGAGTCTGGAATTGTGAAATGGAGTTTTGAGAAAGAAGGTTAGCGCTTGATGGTGTTTACCCCTAAAACTCGCTCAATACTTGGCCACGATGCGAGCCTCACGAGTTAGCTGTTTCGCGAAGGCGGCCGATATTTTTCCGCTCGACCGCAACCGATGAATTTTCCGGACCCGCCCGCGTGAACGCCGCGCAGATTCACTCCTGGCCCCCAATAAAAATGAAAAAGATCCAAGGTTTTAAAAATTGATTTTTAGGTGTACGGATTGAAGAACGGGTTCTCCCGAACGGGCGAATGAACTCCGATGTTTCTGCGACGGAATCTTGGTTGGCCCAGAAAAACGAGAAATACTCACTATTATCACTTTATTTTGATTTTGACACACCACAGAATGGTGGATAGACTAAATAACGACTGATGATTTCGTTTGGCTTACTTCAGACAAACTGGGTAAGCCACCCGAATGTTGCTAAGATTGGCGATTGCTAGGACGCTCCAGACGAAGCTGGCGTATACCTGGACTCGTAGAATCGACGTTGGTCAGGGACTCACCAGACGAAGCTGGAGGATGCCTGTCGCTCCAAGAGATTGGAGGTTACTTCGCCAGACTGGCTAGCAGATAAGTGCCGTTCTTGGATCTTGCACGGCCTTATAACGCCCCGTCCCCACTTTCGGTTGTCCGGTGGGGTTGGTGGTAACCATAGTGGGGTCAGACGGCGGCTGTGGTTGGTTGCGCTGGCTCACGTGGCTTGACGCCCCCGGCGGAGTGGGGCTCGCTTACAGCGTTCAGTGCTGACTGCCCGTACTGCCCGCGCGCTCGGGCCTTTCGTAATATTATTAAAACTTTCTCACCAGTAAATGGTGTGTTACAAGTATTTCACGTCAAACTTTTGTATCGAAAGATTAATAATCAAATTTAAATTGACTGTTCAAGTCTTCAAAAGAGCTATTAATAATGTATAATAATGTATTTATATACAAGGTTATATTTATATTTTGGGCTTATGCGTAGTTTAAATTTGTGGAATTATTTTAAACTTCTGAAATAATTTATTGCACGACGTCAAGTTTATGACTAGAGGTGTAATTATGAAAATTATTCTGCCTAATTGCAATATTAAAATAAAATTCAAAAATAGTAAAATCAAGTATGGTCAAATTGAAAACATTTTGAGCACATTTTATTGATTTGTGTTTGAATATCCGACAAGTCAGATTCGTATCCTTTAATAAAATCCATTTTATTCAATAATAAATTTGTGTTTATTTGGATAACCTCAGTTACCATATTTATGGACTAACCTTAAAATACATTATTTTTTTCTACATATCATTTTTTTGTACAATTTCGAATGCTTGATTTTGAAATAGTGTCTCATATTGAAGTTCTTCTGGAAATTAATTTATATACGGGCATTATTTCTTAACTGCCCCCGGGGGATACTAGTAACCCTTAAGAGGCGTGGGAGTTTCATGTGAAACGCGGGCGCACTGGGCGGTCGCCCGGTAGCTCGGCGGCCCAGTACGGGCCTGAACTGCCCCTATCTAAAAATCGATGGGGCTCGATCGGACTCAAACCAATTGGAATTGGATGATAGTTCATAAAGAGAACTTTTGTGGTTGGCACCCATTTACCGAGAGGGGGAAACGGAAGTCAAAAATAAGGACATTTTTTGAATTAAGGGTTCTTTTTCTCTTTTTTTTACTGAAAGAAAAGCTGAGGTTTTTTTCTTTAAATACCTTCAGGTTAAAAAATCAATATTTTATTATTTATTTGTAAAAAGGAGTATCCAGTAGGTTTTTAGAAGCTAGCCTAAAATATTTTATATTTATACTGCGAATTTGACTGCTAATATTGTATAATAATTTTTTATTGAAAACCTGGATAATCAGTTTTGAATTTAATAGTGTTAGATTCAAATAATCTAAATTGTTTGGCCTCAATTTTAGTCAATTTTAAATTTAATGATTTTAGATTTTAATATTCTGAATTGTTTGGTTTCAATTTTGAACGTACAAAATTTTCTGTTTTTTTTTGTGTTGATTCAGAACCAATCTATTCAGATTATTCCATTTTTCAAAGAGAAAAAGGTAATAATCCAAACCAATAACACGTTTCTAAAGGATTGCTAACTTCATCAAAAAATTTAAAAAAAAATATATTTAAGAAAAATAGATATCTTTCAGTAAATTGAGTTAGTCATTAAGACCTCAATCGAAAGAGATCTTAATTATTCATAGACAACACTGCAAATTGAAACCAATTTCTGCTTAATGTCTCTCTTTTAAAATTTAATAAAGATCGAAATAAAATCTATTTTCTCATGAAAAATGTTTTGTATGCTGAAAAAGAACATACAAAAAGTTCACAATTCAAAAATAGACTTTGAGTCTACCTGTATCTTCGGCTCATTGGAGACAGATGTGCAATTAATGTACACAACAGAAAGAAAAAAGAGGGAGAAAAAAGAAAGGGTCAACCAAAACCATCCTCACACTCTTTTTTTTCTCCGTCTTTTTTACACTACTGGGGAACCAACACGTTTCGAAGCAAATTTAGAGTTCCTCTTCCGAGATAATTTATAGAAAAAACAACAGGTATAAATTGTTAAATTGAGGCACTGAGAATGACAACTAGGTAAAGCCCACTTTTTTCGAAAATCATTTGTTTGCAGTTTTAAGTACTTTAGGTTAACATCTATCGAAAAATGTTCGAATAATGTAAAAAAAACTTTCATTTTGCCAAAAAACGTGGTTAAAGTAAAGGTGGTTGTAGAGAAATGAGTATGACAACTGGGTAAAGCCCGTCGAGGACGCAGCGCATGCCCAATGTGCTTAGTACAGTAGTAAATACAGCTGGTGACCGGTGTGGTTGTTTGGATTTATATTTATGATGTAAAAGACGTAAACTGTGTTAACGGTAAGTTTAGTTCAAGTCTTCTATATTAAGAATCGAAATTTAAATTTTCGATAAAATTATAAAATCTTCAACACTAATATTCATGTTTTCCCGAAATGTATTCATGAGATCCAGGACAAACAAAGATGTTATGTTATTAAGAAATCGAGTTTTATTATAGTATTTTATGATTTATAGCATGTAGATCTTAATTTCATGTTTATTTCATGGATTTTTCTTAGAAAATGTATCGTGCGGAAAAGCGGAGTACGCGTGAACAGTCAAATCAACGATCAGAGAATCGTGATCCCGTTCAATCTACAGATCGAAGTGAGGTTAGCGAAATGGCAAGTGCTGTGAGTTTATCACCCACTAAAACTAAAAAAAGGAAAAAAGGCCCCTTTTATGGAAAGAGAACGTCAAGAAGGTTAGGCGAAATTCGGAGGAAGCCTATATAAGTCGGAGGGAAAAAGCAGTAAGTGCACGTGCTCCGATAGATTCATGCAACTGCAATCGTCGTTGCAGCAGTCAGTTTTCTGACGAACAGAAATTTCGAGTTCTTTAGACGTTCAACGATCTGAAAGAGAAAAATGTACAAGATGCTTATTTGTTTGGACTGATTTCTATAAAAACTGGAAGGTAAAAAGCTCAGTTATAGTATTCATATTAAGCTCCAAAAATACTTTTGCTCCGTTTCTTCTAGTAAAAAATTCAGAATATTATTTCTTTGTAATGAGATCCAAATTTTTGAAAGATAGCGTTTGATATGTTTACAGAAGGCGACCAGATAGGATGAAACGTGGAAGTATAGATAAGAATAATGGGTGTCAGTGAAGTAAAGAGGAACTCATTGAATCCTCCAGAAGGGCAGTTTCATTCAAATACAGACTTATCGTTGAAGGCATTGAGTATTGGGTCAGTCAAAAAGCTTTCGCTGGACTTCATGGAGTCAAGAAGGGTAGAATTTACTACCTCAATAACCACAAGAAACACCACGATGCCCCTCCGACAGATGAAAATGGGACGAGTGAAGGCAGCAAGAAAGCAAAGAAGAGGCCTGATAGCCTGATGAATCAGATTAAACAACATATTCGATCGTTTCCTGTGGAAGTCTCACATTATACCCGAAAGAAAACAAAAAAAAAGTTTTTTATCTGCGGATCTAAACACACATTAAATGCATTAGCTTTATTTAGAAAAATATGAGGCTGATGTTTTTCAGAAAATGAAAGATGGTATTGCATTCAAACCTGTGGCTTCCTTTGAATATCATTTGTATATTTTTAATACGAAATTTAATCTATCGTTTCGAAAACCTAGAACTGACACTTTTTCTAAGTGTGACAAACTTAAAAATAAATTATCTTCGTGTGAAGATTCAGAGGAAAAGTTGCGCCTAAAGGAAGAACATTCTGCTCATTTAAGAGATGCTAATGCATTTTATGAGGATTTGAAAAAAACTCTATACTCGCTAGAGATGACCCGAAGGTGAAAACGATCTGTTTTGATTATCAACAAAATTTGTATATTCCACAGCTAACTGTCGGAAACATGTATTATAGTAGGAAAATTTGGGTTTACAACTTCTGCGTTCATTCCGGGACGACTAATGATAGTTACATGTACATGTATGATGAACAAACTGCGAAAAAAGGCTCATGTGATGTCACATCGTTGTTAAAGCTGTTTCTTGATGATTTGCATCCGTCAGTTAAAACGCTTTATATTTTCAGTGATAATTGCGCAGGGCAGAATAAGAATTCTATCGTACTACAGTTTTTGGCTGCTTTCGCGAGCAAACGTGATGAAAATCACGATGATTCATCGATTCCCAGAGCGTGGCCATTCTTTTTTGCCTTGCGACAGGAAATTTGCTTTAATTGAAAAAGAGAAGAAAAAGATCTCGCAGCTTTACGTAGCAAACGAATGGTATAATCTAGTTCAGAATTCGTCAAGAGCATTCAAAGTTATTCGCGTTACACAAGATATGATTAAAGATTATAAAGAGTACATGAAGCCATTTTTTAAGAAAACTTTGCGAAACAAAGATAGTGTATTCACTATCTTTAAATATAAGACATTCAAATATTCGGGCACTGATGTAACAGTAAGTACGTCGCATAATATTGAAATAGAGCCAACAGAGTTCTCGATTGTAAGACCGCGGGTTAAGATGTCAAACTTCGAATTTAGTAAAGCAACAAATTTATATAATGGGCTCATTGCCGTAAAGCCTGCGAAACTTAAAGATGTGAAAAAACTGTGTGACCACTTTGTTCCAACTGAGTACAAAGACTGGTATGACCAGTTACTAAGCGATAGACAAGACGCAGATGATGAGTCCTGCGTTAGTGATAGCGAAGGTAGTGATGAGGATTGAACTTATCTATGTTTGCTGCCAAGCGTGGTGTTTTTTTTATTCACAAATACTTTTGCAGTTTCCTTAGAAAAAAACATGGAAAAAAATCTTTTCAAATAATTGAGAATGACAACTAGGTAAAGCCCATTTTTCCCCCTCTCTGTTACTCAAAAAGATGACTTTAACTCCCCTTTGAAGTTTCTTTTTGAATTAAAACATGAAAAAACTAATTTTAAAATAATTGAGAATGACAACTAAGTAAAGTCCATTTCGTTTTCCCTCCCTATTACCCCGAAGTATTGAGGAGGATTGAACTTATGTTTTTTGTCAGGCGTGGTGTTTTTTTATAATTAATGATCATTTTCTAACACTTTTGTAGTTCTTTATACATTTAAAACATGAAAAAATGTATTTTAAAATAACTGAGAATGACAACTAGGTAAGTTCCATTTCGTTTTTCCCCTCCACTAATCTGAAAAAATTTTTTTTTACTGTTTGAATATATTGTAAGTATAGCTCGCAAGGACCATTAGCTTCCGTAATTTTTTCAGGATTTTCTATTTTTAATCCTATCACAGAAAACGTATTTTCTTTCTCCTGTAACATTTAAGTTTTGGGCCTTACCTAGTTATCATTCTCAGTGCCTCATCTTGATCCTCGGTTTTAGGATGGTTTTTGGAAAAGGTGGGAAGGGAGTGGGGGGAGGGAGGGTCAAAATAAAAAATGAAGACATGCGTCTCATTCACGGAAATGATTTTAAAAGTTCCCTGTAATTTGCACTTTTTTTAGTGAAAATTACGCCTCGCAGTCTCATATCTGTACAAAGGGGGATTTTCCCCATATTATTCTTATGGAAAAATAGAGGGGATTCGCGGCACCCTTTGGTATTGTTCGATCGGAAGAAAATACGTATTCATTTTTTGGGAGTACCTCATAAAAAAAGCCTTTCCCTGGACAAAATTCAAACTTTGTTTTTTAAGCACGTCATGGCGGATTACTGAAACTTTTTTTTATTTTACAACAAAAATGAAAAAACCAAATTTTTTACTTTTGAAGTGTACTGGTTTCTAATGAATCCTTGGATTCATTCAAAAATACCTAGAGAACATAAAGCCACTATCCAAAAAATATTTCCAATAGCAACGCAAATGTTTAAAAATTTATTGAATTTGTTATTAACAAATAAGTGAATGAAAATGGTTTCGTGGGAATCGACAGCGAGTCGTCACTTGATTCGCACCAAATATGAACAATTTATGGAGAAGAAAAGTTTTTCAGCTGAATTAATGGAAGTTCATAAATAATTTCCTATTTTATAAGCAAGTCTTATAAACAATTATACATATCTGGTATTCATGATGGAATAAATAATGTTTTTTCTACAAAATCGATCATATATTACCTGGAATTGAAACCTAAGTATTATATTTGGTCATCCAACACAAATGGATATTTTTTTAAACAATATTAATTAACAAATGCACAATATGGCTATTTTTTGACGTACAAACTTGGTTCTTTCGACGCAGTCAACTGTAAATGACTAACTTCTACATTTCTTAAGACATATCGATAACAATGAACAATTTTTATTTCGTAAACAACAATTGTTCAAACAAATTTTTATCATGCTATATATTTATGAATAAAATTTCACTTTTTTCAGGGACTTGACAGCCAGTTATTAAGTGATAACTTCTTGCAATGAATTTCTAACATTTGATAATTGTTTAATCAAGCCTAATTAAAAATGCATCATTTGGCTATTTTTCAGCATTTAAACTTTGTTCTCTTAGCGTAATCAACTACTAATAACAAATTTTTAAACTTTTTTTAGATACTTCGATAACGATCCATTAATTTTATTGTTATTACAATGTTCTAAACAATCTTTTCTCGGCTAACGTATTTGTAAACTAAAAATTGCGTTTTTCTTGTCGAGTATACTTAAAACAACTCAGCAATCATTCTTTGCTATCAGTTGATAACAATTGATGATTTGTTTAGGAAATTTAATAACAATAAAAATAGTGGATTGTTATCGAAGTATCTAAAAAAAGTTCAAAAATTTGTTATTAACAGTTGATTACGCTAAAAGAACAAAGTTTAAATGCTGAATAATAGCCAAATATTGCATTTGTTAATGAAGGTTGTTCAAACAACATACATTTTTGTTGGATGACCAAACATAATACTTAGGCTTCATTTCCAGGCAATATATGATCGATTTCCTAGAAAAACTTTACTTATTACATCATAAATACCTGATATGGATAATTGCTCATAAAACTTGCTTATGAAATGAGAAATTATTATGAACATTCATTAATTCAACTAAAATCTCTTTTTGTCCATAAAATGTTCAAATTTAATGCGAATCAAGAGACGAATCACTGCGAATCCCCACGAAATCATTTTCATTCACTTATTCGCTTATAACAAATTCAATAAATTTTTCAAAATTTCCGTTGCTATTGGATGTCTTTTTCGGATAGTTGCTCCATGATTTCTAGGTATTTTTGAATGCATCCAAGTATTTTTCAAAAACCGGTAGACTTCAAAATTTAAATTTTTTTCTTCTTTTTTGTTATTGAATAAAAAAAATATATAAAATTTTTTCAACTATCCGTCATGGCAGTTCGATGCTGAATTTTATGAGTTTTCATTTAAAACAAAAAACGTTCCATTCAGATACTAATTGTCTTCTGAAAATTAATTTTTCCCCAGACGTTTTTTTCTCCCCACTGTGCATCGTTCTTTTTCCCCGGGAGGGGAAGTGAGGGGCGGGAGGGAGGAGAAATTAGGTTCGGGAGGTGGGATGGAATGGGAAGTGAGTGGTGGGGTAAATGATGGGCGGGATGACTACACGTGAGGGAAGGGTGGGATGTGAGGGGTTTGGAGGGGTTAGTGGAAGTGATAGGGGAAGTGAGGGGAGGGCTACGAAACCCTTTTTTGGAGATGCGTGTCGCCCACTTTTATAATTTTCAAGGAGAGTCTGTATAGTATTTTGCTAACTTACGACGATATTTTTAGAATTTACTTCCTAGATCTTATCCTACGGACAGGTTGGGCACAAGAAAGACGTAAATTTCATATAAAATCTACACATTAATTTTCAATATATATATATATATATATATATATATATATATCATATTTTAATTAAATTCAGTAATATTTATAAAAATATGAATATTATAAATGTTTTATTTCTATATTTTATTGTGTGTAGAGTATAGGATTTATTTGAAATTTTACGATATTTTGTATTAAGTTTGGTCGTAAGATGGAATTTATCCTGTTATACGTTAAACTCCACACATCAAACTGCACACGTCAAACTGCTCACGTCAAACTCCACACGTTTAACCGTTCAAAAAGCTCAATATGTGTCTAAAAATGGTTTTTAACTCTGAAATGATTAATTTTTACTCCAAGTAGAAAAAAATCAACTTCCACGAGCGGATTCTATGAAAATCCAAGCCATTAGTTCCGCAAATTTTTGAGTGTATGGAAAAAATTGTTAAAATATCTCAATATATTAGCAGAATACAAAGGCGACTCTCCTTCAAAATGAGACAAAGAACTTCAAAAATTGTTAATTATTCTTAAAGTTATTAACATTTTTCAAAAACATCGAAATTTGACATTTTCTTCAATATCTTTTTATAAATTTATAACATTAGTCCTTCAGCTTAGGTGTATTAAACGCGGAATTTCATGAGCTCTCGCACTATTTTATGGGAAAAAAATTCAATGTGTCATTATAACAATTAAGACTCATTGGCAGCAGCTAAAAATATATGCGTTTTGATAATATCCTATGGCAGTGTAATTACATTGGTTCAATTGTTATGAATGATAATTTTTTTCAAGATAGTTACCAAAGCTGAAGAACGGAACGATCAAGAAGAGCATAAAAATACACATTAGATAAGACAGAACGAGTTAATGAGTTCATTCTTAGATTAAACAAAATTGCTCAGAAGTTACCTTATGTATACCTTATGGTATTTGTGTATTTATTTATTATCACCAGCCTTGACATGCTGCTGTGCTCGATAAGAAAGCACAAATTTTCTTCGAAATTTATTTCTAGTGCGTGTGCGGTGACGAAATTTCAAATATTTATGAATAAGAACATTTTCAAATTAACAGAATTTCGTTTAATACAATGGATTCTAATAGAATTCAGAGAATCTTCATGGATATAAACTTAATATAATGGAATTTAATGTACATCAATGGTATTTCATTTCAAAGGAATGCATTAAAGGGATTTTAAAATAAATTCAACTAAGTTCATAGTGAATTCAACCCAACTCAACAGAAGAAATCCATTGAAATTAACTGAATTATGTAGGAGAGATCGGGGCAGAATAGCCCACTGGGCACGTTCGCCCACTGATGTTTTTCCGGAAAACGAGATTCAAAAAGTAATTTTTGAAACGTCAACATGTAGCGCTTTCATCAAAAGTAATGTAAATGAAAATACGCCTCATTTCTATGTGTATCAAACAAACAATGGTATCGCATATTTTTTCATGTGATCCATAACCCCAAAAGTAAACTTTGACGTTTAATCGTTCTGCTTGTTGAAAGTCACGTGAAATGTTATAAATAAACGTGGCCATCCGCAAAAGTAAGTACATACTATCTTATTACGTTTTCTATTTTCAATTTTTACTATCTTTGCTCTCACCTGTTGCGGCTCGTATTTTTATTATGAAATTCAGACCGAGGCACTTTCGCCCATCAATGAAAAAAAAAGAAAACAGGAAAGAGGAGAACTTCCAGAAACAAGAAAAAAAGTACAGAAACGAGTTGAATATACTGCGCCGGAAAGCAAAAGGGAGAAGAAAAAAACTTTGAACTTTCAGTAAAAAAGCATAACATGTAAAATAGAATTTATTTTAATTGCAGTTTACAATGGGATTCGATGGAATTCAGTATAATTCGTTGATAAATATTGTCTTTAATAAAATTCACTAAAATTCGATAAGATTTATCGGAATTTTATTATTTCAACTGTATAAATATCAACTAAATTATGGTTCAGATAGCTCAAGAATGTTATAACCAAAGAGTGCTTACGGAAATCGAATTTTTAATATTGGCAATTTTCAATTTTTGAACTAACAGGAATATTTGTTTAAAGTTTCAAAAAAAAGAGATTAACAGAAGATATTAGCCGATTTCTAAATTCCTTTTTTTTTACTTTTTTTAGGCGCCAATACATACATTCTTTCTCCTCAAACGATTCGATTAATTTCAGCATTTCAAATTCGCCCTATCTTTTAGAAAGCATTCATTAATTACGTAAGGCTATTTTGCAATATTTCATATTCTTTGAATTCCCTTGAATTCTTTTGAAAATTTTGTAAGCCCATCAAAATTTTTTTAATCATGTGAAAATTCGTTGAAACCCTTTGAATTCCATGGATTTTTTACATAATCTCTTGAAATCCCTTTACAATGATTGAGTTTCCTGGAAATCTCTTTAAATCCTATGAAAACAGTGAAAATCCCTTGAAATTCTTTGACATTCCGTGAATCTTTTTTAAATACTTAAAATCGCTTTAAATCTTTTGAAATTCTTGAAGTCGCTTGAAATCTTCAGAATCCCGTAACATAAAATAAATACCTGGTAATCCTTTAAAATTCCTAATACTCTCTAAAAATCGGTTATAATTCCCTTAAAATTCTTTAAGATTCCGTGAAATCTTTCGAAATCACTTGAAATATCCAAAATCCCATAAAAATTCCTTATAATCCTTAAAAATCACTAAAAACCTCTAAAAATCGATTAAAATTTTTGAAAATCAATCAGATATTTCGAATTATTACGAGAACCCTTTAGATCTTTGAAATTTCTTCAAAACTCATTGAAATTTTAAAAATTCGTAGGAATTTTTCCAAATATCTTGAAATTCCTTAAAATATTTGAAAATACATTAAAATCCCGTGACTTATTCTAAGATATATCGAAGTCTCTAAAAATCCCTTGATATCCCTCGAAATTCTTTTAGATTCCGTGAAATTTTTTGAAATCCTTGAAATCGCTTAAAATCTTCAAAACCCCCTAAAAATCCCTTATAATCCTTCAAAATCCCTTAAGATCATTTTTAAATCATTTCATTCGTTTCTTTTCATCATTTTAAAACCCATTACAATCATTTAAAGGCCATTAAAATTCTTCAGAATCCCTCAAAATCCTTTATAATATTCGGAAATCCTTTGAAATTCGTTAAATCTTTTGAAACCTTATGAAATCTTTTAAAATCCGTGAATACATTTTGGAATATTTGAAACATCTCAAATTTCTTCGAGATCCCGTGAAATCATCGAATCTGATTCGTGAAAATTATTCTGTATCTCTTGAAATCCCTTAGAATCCTTCAAAGTCTTGTGATTTCTTTTGAAATATTTCGAAATTTCCTAAAATCCCTTGTTACCCTTTGAAATCTTACGAATCTTTGAAATCGTACTAGGTAATTTCTTCAAATTCTTGAAATCCTTTAGAATCACTAAAAACTGTGGAACCTCATGAATCGTTCAAAATGCCCTGAAGCTTTCTTAATCTCTTGAAATATTTTGAGATCTCTTGAAATCTCATGAAATCTCTAAAAAGCTTTGGAAGTCTAGTTGAATTCCATACAAATTTTGTGATTTTTTAAAATACCTTGTAGTCATTTAAAATACCTTAAAATCTCTTGAAATCCTTTTAATTTACTGGAAATCATTCAAACCTTTTGAAATCCCTTGAAGTCTTTTGAAATCTCGTTTACAGTGTAAATAATTGATATATTGTTGATATGATAAGTAAAAATATAAAGTCTCACGTAAGAAGTGGGGGAGTCACAAAAATCTCACGAATCGTTAAGATAGGAGGGAAAGTGGTATAAAATTTCAATTCATCCTTACGTGACTAATGGACGTTTTCTCATGGAATTGGCGGTAAGATGAATACTTTTAAACCATAAATTTTGTGAATTTTTCACCAAAATCCATTTCAAACCCAAAATCCGATTCATTTTTAACAATGTTCAATGTGACCCGAAATCTGGTTCATTTTTAACAATGTTCAATTTGACCCGAAATCTGGTTTAATTTTAACCATGTTCAAATTGACGCGAAATCTGCTTCATTTTCAACTATGTTCAATTTGGCCCGAAAACCGGTTCATGTTTAACTATGTTCAATTTAACCCGAAAAGTGGTTCATTTTTAACTATGTTCAATTTGATCTGAAATCTGGTTCATTTTTAGCTATTTTTTATTCGACCCGAAATCTGTTTCATTTCGAATAAAACAGAATTTCAACAATACGATAGATAAACATTTTAATTGAAAATCAACAAAAACCGAGTACAGAATATTAAAATAAGTATAACACTCCCAGGGGCTTAAAATGTCTTCTTAATTTTAGGACGATTTTATTTACTATCTTTCAACCGATCAAAATGGACTTAACAAGAATCCAAATCATTTTTGATCCTTCACTCGAGAAAATTGACGATTCAAAAGAATTTTGTTACCCATTCGAATGGTTATTATTCTAATACTTACCAAGATCGATGACAGTAAGCAAGAAGAAGAAAATAAAAGTACACTTTTGACAAGACATGATAAGTCCCTTTTCGAAATTTTATGTGAGAAATCTGTGTCAGAGCTTACCTTATATACCTTATGTTGTTAATTATCATCAGCCTTGACCCAAGCTGCTCTTCTTAGACACCATGATAACAAATCTTGAATTTGGTGCCCCAAAAAATGTCTCCTGACGATGTCAAGGTTTCCAACACTTTATTTGTACCATGCTCTGAGAATACAGATCACGAGATATTCGAAATAAACAAATAAATAAGGCACACTGACACACAGCCAAGAATTTTTTTTTAATTACAAATGAGAATATCGGTGCATATTGACATTTCATTTCGATATTGGCCGAAAGAAAAGTCTAAAATAGGGTTAAAGAACTAATTACCGAATTTTGAGGATCCAATAATATTTTGGATGATACATTGTTAGTTATCAGAAGAATAAAAATGAAATCAATATTATAATAATGCAGATACTTTAAACTACAAACCCCCATATTTTTAGAAGAAAAATGCATTCCTAATTTAGAGCCCCTCGTGAAATTGACCAAAAAGTTGGTAAGATCAAAATTTGTAAAGACAAATTCGGTTACTTTCTGATTTGAGATTTGTATTTAAATATTACTACAATGATTGGGAAGAATCAAGCGTTTTTCCAAAAAAGTAAATTATTCGAGTATCTGTAATCTGTATTCTCTGAAGAGATTTTTTAGCACGATATTATGTGTATTTGTAGCGCATCACTAACGATACTTGGACAAAAATCGTTCACAATCTCAGTCTGTATATTGTAAATTATATTCCAGTAGAAACTCAAATAGTCATTGAATTTGATAGCACCGCAAACGAAGTTTCCTCATGAAAGTCGATTTTTTTCCTAAAACTTAAGTTTCATTCTGTGATTACATACTTTCTCATTAAAATGGGCAAACAATCTTATTTGAGTCTCCTAATACTTTGTGCGGTTTTTTCGCAAGA
>JAUMHM010000079.1:20376839-20392091 GCA_032362435.1 Melikaiella ostensackeni
TACATTTGGGATTTGGCACCTGATTCGCAATTGTTTCTAATATATTTCAGTCGAAAACAATTGTGATTCAGGTGCCAAATCGCAAATATTATGAAAGTTTTACCCAGCACTAAGAAATGCTATGAATTAATAATTTATATTGTTATAAATAAATTATAATATATTAACTTCTTTCGTATGCCAAACCACAACTTTTTTGTTTGGCACAAATGATTCGATTGATTTCTACATTTTCATTAATAAAGCTTGATAAATAATAATGATGCTTTGATAGATCGTCAGAAATTGTTTTCTTTTAGTTCTCATCACAGAAAAATAATAGTAATTGATAACTTTTCATTATATTTATAGATGTCATTTACATTTATAGATACCATGAGCAATCATTCTCAGATTTCACCAGTATTTTTGTACTGAATAAATATAATAAAATTTGTTTAATCATCTTGTTGAAAGTTATATGGATCCATTTATATATAAAATTGTATGTCTCAACTCTAGGAAAAGAACTTTGTTAACAAAATATACTATTTTAATATTATATTATTATACCTGCAATATGAGATTCGCAAACGCATATTCAAGTATCAGTATTTTCTGTGAGAACGAAGCCATGAGATTAGAAAAAATAAGATACGTGAAGCATCATACAACTACATTCTTAATAATTAATTGCTACAAAGTTGTATATTTTTTTTTGCTTTCGATCCAAGATCTCCGGACTCGATCCACGATCCTTTGGTTGAAAAGTAGGACGAGAATGTAGGACACGCATTTTCTACCTATTCATCACATCGTTATCCAATCTTTTTTAGACAAAATTTCAGTTCTCTAAAAAGTATACGACAGTATACGAAAGTATAAGAAAAGAAAAATATATATTTTTACAATAGTGAACAAATAAAGTTAGCTTTTTATTTATTAAAAAATTAACACACCACACAATATTAAAAGAATTGAAAGTTTTTTTTCCCAAATTAAGAGAAACTCTTAGGATGGAAGAAAAAAAACTTATTACATTCTAGAATAGTAATAATGAAAATCTTTTGTTGTCAAGATTTATTAAATTGGAAACATTTTATTTAGTTAAAAGTGTCAATAAGAAAATTGTTGTCACTTTCATAATTATGTATAGTTAATTGAACAAACATCGTTTTTCTTGACTGTGCGTGTTGATAGCGATGTCGCGGTTTCAAGCGGAACATTTTTAAACATTTCGAGTCACGAATCGAGGAAGCATTCGCTTTTGAAAGTTGGACAATGTATACGTTGAACACGTTCACAGATTGTCAATCCTTGCAGGACATGTGATTCTGAATAAATTGTTTGTCAATTATGACTTTAATATCAATTGAAGATTATATTTTGCCACTACATTTTAAGGCAAATACAATATAGAATTATATCATTTTCCAATTTTAATAACAACAAAAAATTAACAGCTAACGAACTTCCATATTCTTTTCGTAATAATTTAAAGTTTCGTGAAAAACTCATTTTTATCGACAAGCTGAAAACTGATTAATGATCCTTATCATGAAAGTGCTCTTAATCATTTTATTTTGTCCCATGCATTTATTCATGACTAGAGTTTCCTGTTTCTTTATCCAGGAAATCAATCGTTTCCAAATACAAGTTAGTTAATGATAGAAACGGGACTGTCAGCAATTTATGCTTTAGTTTTCACATTGCGAAGATCTACAGGCGAAAGTGTTTGTTTAGTAATTTTTGATACTATTTTTAATTTCGAAGTAAATTTTGCGTAGAAATTTGAAAGGAATTTCACAAAATATTACCAGGGATTAATTTGTTGTGTGAATTCTCAGATTTTTCTGTGATTTGTCAGTTGTATTCTTCTACAAATGAAAATAAGAATTTTCAGTTCATGATACTCCTAATTATGTTAGAAAATAATGACATAAAAATGTATGAGTGAAAATAATTTTTTACAACTATTTTTTGAAGTCCAGACGATGTGACAGAAGAGAAAAAAAAATTGAAAATTGAACAAGTTTTAATTTGAAGCATTTAAAATCTAAGAATCCAAAATTTCCATGTTTTAAATAACAAGCCTTAATAAAGATTTAACGATTCTCAACTAAAAGCTTTTCAAAACTCAAACAGTTTAAATTCAATTATTAAAAATTACACAATTCTAAAATGGAGTTTAAATGAATAATAATTTAAAATTGAAAGCTTTTTAAAATTTTTCGCTCAAGATAGAAAAATATGCTTAATTTGATGCATTCTCAATTATCAATTTCAAATTTAAGGCATTCAAAATTACACAGATTCAAAACGTTCTGAGTTAAAGAGTTTTAGATGCAACTGAAAATGTTACAGATTAAAGAATTTCAAAATAAAACGTTTCAGACTTCAAACTAAGTGCTCAAAGCTTCGATATTTTACGCTGAGAGAGCTTTAAAAAATTAAATTAAAATATTATTTTAGTAGAATTTCAAATTCGAAGAATACTGAAAAATATCAAAATTTTAATTGAAAGCTTTAGAGATTAGAATCAGACGCATTAATAATTTAAAAATTGTGAAATTAAATTTTAATTTAGAATTCAAACTATATGAACGAATTACAATCCTAAAATTATACCTTTGAATTGTTTATAATTTGAAATTTTTAATTTCAATGTGGTCTAAATTTAACAATTAAAAGTCTTCAAGCCTTTAAGCTTATTCAACAAATAAAAATTAGAAGTATTAGTAATTGGGGAATTTTGAATAATGCTATCTCTATATGTAAAGTATTGAAAACTGAAAATTTTCAGATGCACACGTGTTTGCAGAAATTAAATTGGAAAAAGATTGATATTAAAATTTTGTCAATTTTGATAGCTTTTTGAGAATTCTTAGTTCAGAGCCCTAAAAAGTAATTCACTTTATATCGCCGTAGTCCTGTTTTGAAAATAGCGATAATTTGTAACTTTTCAAGTCAGACAGCTTAAAACTAAACTTATCAGAAGCATGAAACGGAAATAGATAAAATGTGGACAATTGCAAACTGAAACTTTATAGTTTCTAAACATCCAAGTTTGAAGGCGGCGTATTTTTAATTCTTCTTTCGAAATGGAAAATTAGTTTTTTTAAACAATGTCGTATTTAAGGCAATTTCTACTACCTTCAATACACAGTTTCAAAAATTGAAAGGTTTTTAATTAAATCGTTTGAATGTCTAATAATTTTAATTTGACTCTACATACGATCAAACTTGAACAATTTGTAAATTAGATTTATAAAAGTGTGGAAGACTTCAAAACAGCTTTTCAAATTGAAAAATCAGAAAATTATTAATATTTAATAATTTTTATATTTTGACACATAAAATTTAAGAATTCAAATTAGAGATAAACAGGTTCAAACAAGAATTTAATTGGATTGTGCAAATTTGAACAAAATAAAAATTGAACTTTAAAAGTTATACAATTTCAAATTGTTTATTTATCAGGTAAATTCTTACGACCTTCAGGAATTAGTAATTTAAATGTTTATGCATTTAAAGTGAAACAGTTTTCGAATTGTGATTTTCAGAATATGGCAAATTAAAATGTTAGAAATTTTATATTTTCAAACTGTAAGCGTTTTAAATTTTCAGGAATCACAGTCCGTCCCTTTTTTAACCTGACCCTCTTTTTCCCCCTTAAATTTCAAAAATTTCCTAAAATACCTAAAATTGAGAATTCTGACACTTTTATCCATATTTTCCAAAAAGTTTATAAGATTTACAAAATATTTCCAAGATTTTAAAAAGTTTTGAAGATTTCAGAGACATCACAAAGATATTAAAAAGATTTCACAAAGATCTCAAAGATCTCAAAATATTGCAAAAGGTTTTAAGAGAATTCACAAAGATTTCACAAAGATTTTAAAAGATTTTGATGGATTTCAAAATATTTCACAAAGATTTCAAAGATTTTACAAAGATTAATGGTCTCAAAATATTTCAAAATATTGCAGACATTTTACAGATTTAAAGATATTGCAAAGATTACAGAAATTTGTAAGATTTCACAAATATTTCAAAAGCTTCCAAAGATTTCACAAGATATAAAAATATTTTACAAAGGTTTCAAGAAAATTCACACGATTTTAAGATATTTTCGAATATTCTATTTTTCAAACTATGATCTTCTTGAATTTTTGTCAGATATATTTTCATCAGCAGAGAGTGCTAAGGTTTTTCAAAGCTAGCTAAAATTTTTTTTTAAACACAATAATGACGTGGAAAAGTTGCTAAGAAAAGGTGCTACTGTTAGTTAGAGGGCAGTTTCGTGCAATTTGATGAAATGAGATATAAAATTTTTTATCACCAATGAAACCCCCTTTTCATCCCCTTTTCTTGGAAAAAATTCCTATTTTACCAAAAAAATTAAACTACTGAACCGCTGTGATCCCTGAATTTGACAAATATCACATTTAAAAAATTGAAAATGTCTTCAGATTTTCAAATTTTCACATAAATTAATTGTTTTTTGCCAATTCAAAATTTTCCTCAAAATATTGTTATGACTTAAAATGAAAAATATTTCATGCGCCTTATTTAAATTTTTCCTCAAGTATGGAAATTTCATCTGGATAGTCACAAAAAAATGGTTAAGACAATATTAGTCTAATTTTTGATGACAAATTTCATGGTGTTTTGTAATTTTATTAATTTTTTCTTATGATTAAGAATTTTAGTGTACTCACACTTGTAAATGTTTTCGATATTATTCATTGATACCATATAAATTGTTTGCATGTTTATTTAGTAATTTTTTATTTATCTTTGAATAAAAATGAAAATAATTTGAAAACACTTCATAAAGTACCAATGAATTCGCATCGAAAATATCTACAAGCCTAGGTATACTGAAAGTCCTAATTACTAGAAGAAAAAGTGATTTATGTAAAAAAATGTATCTAAAAATTTTGTTCTATAAAATTACGCAACACCATCAAATATGTCATAAAAAATTAGGCTAATATTGTTGTAAACATTTTTTTGTGACCACGAAAGCTACGAAGATATTTAGAGTTTAACCTTTGACCTCGATGAGGGAGTGCAAGATTTCATCTGATTGATTTAGATTTTTTTAGGGATTTTCTTTTTTGCAAAAAGGAACAAGAGTTTCCACAGTCCCATTGCACTTTTCAAACTTGGCGATTTTCGAACCACCTTACTGGATACTTGTCTTTTTTGAAATATATTTAAATTTTCATCAAAAAGTTTTAAAGCAAAAACAGAATCGAGATCTGCTTCTTGAAGCAAAAAGCCAGTCCTCTGGAACTCTTCCTTGTCCGTTATGCAATTTCTTACAGCTGCAGTAGGCTGGGGGAGTCTCAAAAGTGCAACTGCCGATGTGATTATCGAGTTTTTGGTAGCATATAAGTTCCATTACATAACAGACAAAAAGAAGGGAATATATGGGACAAGACGAAAAAGTAGATAGGCCATTCAAGAAATACTTTCGCTTTTGGCATTTATTCTTGTCTCTTTCATTTTTTCAAGAATCATATCCTCTTTTCTCTCATAAATCTTTAATGGCTCTGTATCGAAAAAGACAATGAAACATAGAAAAAAGGCGACTCGGAATACGCCTTTTGATTAACAGGCGAAAAAAGAACAGAACAGACAGTATAAAGGCGCACACTTTCCATTTCTTCTGCACAAAAAAAAGTAAAAACAAAAAGAGCTTATTTGTCAAAATATTGTAGAAAAAGCTTTAGAGTCAAAAAACATCGTTCACAATTTTATTAAAGATTTATGGGTATAGTGACCATCCAGTTCTGCATTATGCGGGACAGTCCCGGACTTAAGCAACGTGTCCCGGAATGGAGAACATCCCGAAAAATGTCCCGTAATAGACATTTTTGTACATTATCAAATTTGAATTGTGAACTTTTATTAATCGTTCGTAATCATCTTCTGAAAAAGTGATACACTGAAAGTCCCGAATAAGTCAGTCCGCAATATGTTATTCCGAGAATTTCGTTCGAGGATCAGGGGTGCGAGGTGTACAGAGAGGGGCACTCTAAAGCCAGCAAACTCGTCCAGTACCGCATTAACATTGCGGGCGGTGCTACGCAAGCACATAATTTCGTCAGTTCGCACGCTCCACACTTTGCTTCATTCGCTTTCAGTGTTTACGTTATGTGTTACAAAAATGTCGCAGGAAAACAAGAGGCAGCGTTTATCTTTCAACGCAAACAAACATTTAAAGAAATTTAATAAATATTTTTACTGCGAACGAAAATCACATAGAAATGGTTCACACGGCCCTGATTGTTGACATTGGAGTCGTTCCGCCATATTCCAAGGCCATTTCAGGCAAGAACCAAAGTTCGACCTATATGGGATTTTCAGTGTATATATGACACCAGGTTACCCATCTCGCGGTTGTGAGGCGTGGCCATGGGTGTGATTTACCGGGGTTCTACTGGGAGCCAGTGTAATTTTCATGGATGACAGTCGCTCCCACAAGGACCCTACGGTGGGTGATTGACCAATTTTTTAATATATATATATATACTATTGAGTAATTTCCAAATTAAAAATGATTAAAGACTTTTAAATTAAAAAATGTCAAGTTGTAAATGTTCGAGGGGCTATTCACTCGGAATACAATACTGAACTCACTGTAAGTTTATATTAGGATCTAGATTCTAGGTCCTAGGATGAGGAAAAGAAGTAGTAGTAGTAGTAGTAGTAGTGTTCTGTCCGTCCACAGTGACACTATTACTACTTACGATCCTTACTGCAGTGCACTCTGCTGAATCTGGAATTTACTCTTCATAGTCCATTGCAGTCTACAATTTTTAACCGATTTAAATCGTTTGTTTTTTGAAGTAATAAGAATTAAATACTTTAGTATGACGGCCATTTGTTATAAGCAAATTATATAAACAAATACTTGGTTGTGGTGCTAAGTCACACAAAGAAGATTTGTTAAAACTAAAAGTATTTAAATTTCTTGTAAGATTAATAATTGTAACATAATATTACCATATATTAACAACAATTATTGTTATAAACATCTTAATTAACAAATTTTCACCACGAAAAATTATTTTCTCTACTAAACCATGTCAGAAGATAAGCTGAGCAGTAATATTCAATTACGAGAATGTGTTAGAAGTACTGATTTTTTATTGTTACCAATAAATGTTTAAATAAACAGCTTTAACAATTTGATGCATCATTTATTGGTTCTCGCAAGAGAAAATATACTTTTTTATTACATAAGTAAAGTGATTTTTCGGATAAATTGCCTTTTTGCCAAATAGCTTTGGTTTCATTATATGCAGATTTGTACTGTATATTTTTTATCATTATTATTGTTATTATTTATCACAAAATCTATTAGATTTTAAGGTAAATTTTAGTATCATAAAATCTATGAGATTTTGTAAGATTCTAATAATATGACGGCATTCACGAAAAGGGAAATTCTGGAAAATAATTCACATGGCGAAGAAAGCGGTGTGCACTACATTTCAACTAAATTGATCCGCCACTTTTAATTTGTAATTTTTTACCTCAAATTTGAAGTCAGCGAAAAACCCCCTCTTACTAAATTTCAGACAAAAATGTAAAATTTTCGAAATTTTTTCCGCCATTTTTAATTTGTAGTTTTTGTCGTCTAATTCTAAATCAGAGGCCCCCAAAAAAAAACCCTTATACCAAATTTCAGACAAGTATATAAAAATTTTAGCAATTTTGGTTGTCATGTTAGAACCATTTTTAATTTTTGACGTTAAATTTGGATTCATTCCGATGACTAATGAATGGATGCAGGATAAATCAACCTGGAAAATGGAGTACGGTGAAGGAGATGAGGATCTGGTTCTAGAGAATTCCAATGCTGAACAAAGAGTTTTTAGTTCATATCGCTATCAGTACGGAGCTTTAGTCATGGTGGATCAGAGTCCCGACACGCAAATGTCTCATTTTGTATACATTTGAACATCTTTGAGGGTTAAAAAATATATGGAACTGTTGGATGCGAACGAAGTCAGCATTCCAACCAATGATTATGAAGAGTTGTTGGATCAAATTGATGAAGTGCGTGGAGGAGAAGACTGAACTTATATCGAATCCCACAAAATGATTCAAGGGATCCTAGCATCAATTCAAGCTTCGAGTCATAGCAAAAGTAGAAGTTTCGATACAGGTAACAGAAATTGAAGTATCATTCGATCTCGGAATAATAAGATCAACGAGGATACGAAGTGAAGACACTCCAAATGTCCAGAACAAAAGAAGACATCGACAGTGGCGTACAAAGAAAAGCGGCGAAATTATAGAAATCGGTCTAGACAAATTTCGAAACGATTTGAAGATTATGTTTTACAAAAGAGAGAACGAACACCCGATTTGATTTAGGGACAATCAAAGTGTCAAGTGGCCGGATCTGTTAGCTGCCTCATTTATTAAAATTTAAGAAAAAACAGGCTAACGACTTGAGCAGTTACTGTATTTAAATTTATTAGGATTAGGATAGACTAGCGCGAATGAAAAGGGAGAGAAAAACAAAAATGGCGATTTGTATATTCGAAGTTGTGGAATCGGAGGTCCAGTCTGTGGTTAATTTAAATATAATCAAATAATAATAATCCGGAAGGGGAAATATTCATTTTAAGGGGCTTTTTGAAAACTTTAATTCACTTCATCAGGTACAGCGTTATTTTCGCGTGTCAAGATGGTGTCGTTTCAACCTTAATATACCGTCGCCGCATTTTGAGTCAAGGCAAAAGCGACCTATAATGATTGTTAGCTGAGTTTTTTTCACTTTTTAAAAAAAGAGTCGATTTTATTTCACATTGTTAGAAAAAATAGCCGGGAAGCAGAATATGTAATTTGAAGTTGTCAGCTGGAAGCAACGGAGATTCCTTGCTCGTCCTCTCTGCTGTAGCAAAGTTTAGATTACTTTAATTTGCTCTCTGATTATTACTAAAAACCAACTATTCGAAAGCTAGTTGACTCAAGCCTTCTGAGTTGTACCGAATACATATACATTTGGCGATAGCCATAAACAGACGCATACTGATTCGTGTGCACTTAAACACGCGATGCCTACGCGGACGATCGATACGAGTCAGCTGCTTATCATAGTCGACACATACGGTTCGTAACTCTCTCGTCCAGACAAACTACACACAGATGTACGCGTTCTGCTATAAACTCTGTGTTCATAACGAAGGTGTTTCTCAATAAAACAATCCCCTTCATACATATTACCACGATGTTTATACCTATAAAACTAAATGCTCACCTTGAATATGAGTTTGTGATTGACTGTGAACAATCTGATGACCCACTTGCTGGAATACTGATCTCTGCGCGATTTGGGAAGCACTTGCACTATGTTGAATTTTGTTTATATTGACGTCGTCGTCTGTGCCTTTAAAATTGACGGTAAACTTAGTGTTGTAGGGCAGAGTCTGATATTTAGGATCGCTCTTCTTTAAGTTGAAATCATCATTAGGAATATGTGAGTACGGTTCGATTGCTGCTATATTACCAGCTGGTCGAGATTTACCGCTATTTGTAAAGTCAACCTTAGAGTCAAGAAAAGATTGATTCGTAGACGATCTATTAGAAGATTCTAACTGTTGACTCAAACGTTGATTTAAGGCTCTTTTACGTTGTAGTCGACCTTGTAAATGGGCTATCTTAGCATCGATGGATGCCATTTCTGCCTGTTTTTGGGCTAGAGCTAATCTCTGTTGCGAGACCACCTGGTTCTGCTGTTCATTCATCTTGTTGCGATACTGAAAAAAGGATTCATGATTAAAAGAAACAGTTTAAATAACTTGCCCTGGAAAAAAGAAAAAAAGATTGAATTCGAATTATTTGAAACGGAACACCTCAGAATGCATATGTATGCGAAATGCGGTCCAATCGGTTTGTGGTGATTTTAATCGGTCTCATAATTTTATCATTTAAATCTGTTTTCACGAATTCATGAAAATCTCGTTGAATTATTTTTCGAGTTCTTGAATCGGAACGAAATTTACCAACTAGGTTCCCCATATTGAAATATGGTCGGAACGAAACTTTGGTTCCATTTCGTCACTGAAAAAAAAAATTATTTTTCACTAAACTTTGGTTTGCTATCTCGATAGTTCGAGGGATGAGATAGTATCTAAAATTAGATGCTTAATGGAATGATGAAATCCATGTGGCTGCTAACGAAAAAAATCGAGCGTACTGGAGAAAACTGAATATTAAAGGTTTTAGCAATGAGGAGAGGACTAGACTAGAAAATGATTATAGGGATAAAAACTGAGAAGAAAAGATACTAGTCAAAGAAAGCAAAAATAAAATCACAGCGGAAGAAGACAAAATGCAAAATGATTTTGAAGGAAATGAGATATTATTTTGAACATGGGTTGAGAAAATTAGAAAAGGAAGTATTAGCGCTGTGTTATTTGGAATAAAGAATACTGATAATGAAATGATATGGAATAAGGATGAAGTGAGACTGAGTAAGTGATTTGTCAAGAAATTGTATGGAGGTGAAGCTATGGAGCATAACAACTGTGGCACAGGAAAGGATACGTTAGACAGTCCCGTTATAAGTAGCGAAATAATTGATATCCGCGACATTATATCCGCAATTTAGAATCTAAAGAATGGTAAGGCTGCTGGTGTGGATGGAATCACCGCTGAAATGCCCAAGAGGATTGGTTTGATATTAGGCAGGTCTGTTCAATATATACATGGAGACATGTCTAAGAAAAACTCTCTTATACGAAGAAGGTGATACCAACATGAAGAGCATAGCTCTTAAGATTAAGGCAAATAAAACAAAAACTATCTTGCTTGAAAGGAGGGGTGAGAAAGCAGTACGCAACATTGCCTTAAACGAAGAGAGGATAGAACAAGTCGATGCGTTCGTGTATCTTTGAAGTTTATTTACTGCTGACAGGAAAATAGATGCAGAGATATCCAGACGTATAAACGAGGGTAGAAAGCTTATCGGCAGTGTACAGGCTATAACTAGAAGTAAAAATGTGACGAATAAAGCTAAAATTGCAATATATAATTCTGTGCTTGCACCCACTGTACTGTATGGTAGCGAGACCTGGAGGACCTGGATATATGGAGGACAATTGATTATAAGAAAAGTGACGCCTGAAACGAAAGATTTTGGGTACTCATGGGCCCACGTGAAGAGCTTTGCTTAGTGGTTGTGGTTGGGATAAAAAGATAAAAATGGGGTCAAGATCTTCCTATGGGTTTATCAGTGAGTTTAAGTGTTTATCTGTGAATTGTGATGTATGATGGCTCTGTGAAGCTCTTTATCTGAGGAGATTGCTAGAGAGATTCATCAGCGACCCGTGTCGGAGCGGTGTTGTGGGACAAGTGTGTCGTTTAAATGATCAACACGCGACTTCTAGACTAATCAAAAACCTATCTCTTCTCCTACACATCCCTTACTCACCCTTACCATATAAATTCCTTCAATCCCGGTAGTATAACGCGGCCAAAACCGAACGAATTACGCTTACCCCGAAAAGGATTGGGCTTAATGATATAATAATAATAATAATAATAATAATAACAATAATGATAATAATAATAATATCATAATAAGATAATATAAAATATTATGAAATAATATAATATAATAAAACTAATAACCCTACCGAAGGTGTTCTCGCGTTGGCATCGCGGTAGGGCTTGAGCTTCCTCTCCTGATTTTGACGGCTATGTTAATGGTAGCATTGCTACTGACAGGGTTTGTCATGCCACACAGGCGGAGAACGATGACGAAAGGGACTGAGAGGAACACTAAAACTCACAAATAATCAAGAGTTTAAAAAATATGTTGATACGATGGTCGCTTCCCGAGGATCGTCTGGGCGCCCCTCGAGCCACCGCTGGGGGCCACAGAATGCGGACGGTGGTGATGGTGAGTTGCGTGATGGACAGGCAGATCTCATCGATCAACAATCTGGCCAGCAAGAACAACTGCGACAAACGGCAAATAGTCAAACATCAACTGTGCCTGATGGGGATGCTTTGGCTAGCGTTAGCGACTTGCAGCCAACCACCTCAACAGGAACACCGTGGGAGAGCATTAATTGGAATACAACCATGATCGAAGAATTGATGCGTCTCTATTATGAAAGCGCGAACTTTGAGACTAAACGCGAAAAGGGACAAAATTATAGGATCAAGTTCGCTGCGAAGTATTCCGATATATAGAAAGTTTCAGTAAGAGATCTTATCACTGAGGTTAGGGACATCAGAAATAATCTGCTTATCTCAGAAGACCGAGCAATGAAGATTAAACGACAGGCTGAGTCGGCGGGGGAAATCGTTGATAATGAACATCAGTTAAAGGAAGCCGCACCACAAGATCAAGCGGCGACCGGTCGGGCAATACAACATCATCGTGCTATTAATGTTCCTGCGCCACCTGATGATGATTCAGTGCCGCCACGTCATACAGAGGCAGATGACCTGATTCAAACAGAAGCAGTAGCAGAAATTCTGCAACCAAGAAGGCGATTCAAATGGTCATACGATATGAACAGAGATGTTATGCGCCTTTATTTTGTGGCAAAGAATAGTGGGCAAAGTGTGAGGAGGGAACATCTTCGTCTCTTCTTACTTAAGTACCCGCATCTATCCACAATAATAAAGGAACAGAATCTAGCGGATCAAAAACGCTCAGTATCTATCAACAAATTGCTTTCAGCAGTTGAAATAGCTACCATCAAAATGGAAGTAGAACAACAGCCTCCTATTGATGAAATCCCTATGGAATGTGTGGATAATGAAGAGGTGATTGAAGCTGAAGGCACGGGTGCTAGGGATAATAAAGAACAAGTACAGGGTTCGCTAGAACAACATATGGACATTAACGTTCCCGTTGATATAAACAGCGAAATCCCAGAAAAACTTGAGCACCTCCAAAGGAATTTTGATCAAGCTCTATTAGAGTTCAGTTGATGTAGAACCAACACACAGGCTTTCTTTGCCAAAGATGTTCGTTACGGAGAATCTGCATCCGCTGATAGGGCACCTAAACAACAAGGTTTTGCCAATGCATTAGAACGCAGAACTGCGTTACAGGTGCCTGCAAATGCAGTCTTTGCCTCCGGAAGAGAGCGAGATCCACCATAGAAAATCAGGTTGGATATGGATGTTAGCAAAGTAAAGAGCATATTGGGTCGATTCACTCAATACAGGGTGTCCCAAAACTAAGTGTCCGGAATTATATGACTGTATAAGAAAAAATGAACCGAAACTTCCTTTGGCAAAAATGTACCGAAACTTCCTTTGGCAAAAATGTATTGAAATTTTAGTTTTTAAGTTATGAAATGATTAAGCTGGACCAATCAGGAGCACCGCATAACACTGCACCGTGTCGAACGTACAGCGGGCTCTCAGAGTGGACATACTGAGTGGAGAGGCAACAGTCACGAACACAGCGTTGGCTCCCTCTCACGCACGTAAGACTTTCTATGCGGCGCTCCCGATTGGTCAGCTTAATCATTTCATAACTCAAAAACTAAAACTTCAATACATTTTTGTCAAAGAAAGTTTCGGTTTATTTTTTATTTTTTTATACAACCATATAAGTGCGGACACTTAGTTCTGGGACACCCTGTATTGGCAACCTGAGGAGGTGTCTGATGGTTGTGTCAGGCCCTTCGATTTGATTCCAAAGGAACCGAACCGGTTATATATACGAGTATATAAGGATATAATTTATTATAAAACATGTAATATTTAATTTTGCCCTTTTTTGTTAGTTATTTTAATTTTATAAATATTATTACATACAAAAGTAACACTGCCCAATCCGCTGATTATATTTATTGTATTAAATTATTTATTCAATTCAATAAATTGAATAATGGCCATTTAGGATCATTATTGCACATTCTTGTTTTCTACTTTAGAGTTACTGGCGTATTCGATTTAAAAAAAAGTTTAACCTAGAATATTTGTTTAAACCATAAAATGTCCGGAATTTATCCGACTATATATGCCCCCATATGTAACTCCATATTGAAAGAGTAGGCCATTACCTTGCGGAACGTCACAGTTTATTTGCGAAATGTTTGAAGATGTTCCAGGGGTACACATAACCTCAAAATTTAATAATCTTTGAAATGGTTTATAAAATTGAGAAATATGGCCACATTGTTAAATATAACAGATCTTCAGAGAGAATCTACGTTCACTTTTTTGAAAAAAAGTTGAGTATTGCAACATTCCATTCTTTTATTTTCATTGTTAATAATAATTTGAATATCCAAGTCTTATGTCTTTTAATTATGGGATCCTATGCACGTGGAGAAAGAAAGTCTAATTCTTTTGTCAATTTAACTATTTATTGCTTATGAACGTAAATAAATAAATAATAACGTAAGTAACCTTGTATATTCTATGCCCTTAACATTTCTAGATTTTCTTTCAATACAGAATCTTAATATTCTCAAGAACTATCTTTTTTTTATTTCTTTGATAAGATGCTAAGTTTTATTTCCATCTTATACAGAGTTCTTATAGCTAATATAATTCCACAAGTCCTGGTTAAGAAAATATTAATTCAATTTTTTCATCTTACATCAGTCCATACAGTCCATCTATTTTATCGTCTTTATTTATCAAATTTTATGATTCAGTGTCTATGCAAGCACTTTGTCTCCCAGAAGGATGGAGGAAAAGCAAGAAAAAGGTTTCACACTGTCAATCGCAGTTAATGTCACTAGCTCGTGTGCTCTGTCGCTCAGGTATGTGAGAACGTATCTCCCACTTCAGTGTAAAAGCTCGCTTCCACCCTGTTGTTCAAGATCCTTTCTCTGATTAAGATTCTTAGGTTAGGATGACAGAAATGGGATGTAGCTTGAGAAGTCTTCAGTAAACTAGTCATTGTGTCCAGAGCTTTCGCTGGACTTCGACCTGTACGGCTGACCACCCAGCTGCTGATTGACAAAAAACGCGCTCGCACTCAGCTTCTCTGCTCTGCCTCTCGCGAGCTCCCTTCTCTTGGTTCACTGATCGCGGGTGGAAGTCCGTGAGCCTGCACGGTGCTCTCTCCCCTAGCATGTTCTTGTGTGTGCAAAAGAAAGTATTTAGAAAGAAGAAGAAAGGATTGGTGAAACCGTGGTGGGATAGGGAATGTAAAAAGATGAAAAGAAAGGTGAAAAGGAAGTATAATAAGTGGAACGAAGGAACCGCGAAGAGGGAGGAGTACGTAGAGATGAGGAAGGAGTTTAGGTTGATGTGCAAAAG
>JAUMHM010000079.1:20455774-20465873 GCA_032362435.1 Melikaiella ostensackeni
CAACCTCCCACTAGTGGATCCGGCGAGAGTTTTACTGCCACCTCTGCATATGAAACTGGGCATGGTGAAGCAGTTTGTATCAGCATTAGAAGAAGAAGATAGTAGTTTTATATATCTCCAAAGACAATCCTCAGAACTATCGGATGCAAAACTAAAAGCTGGAATATTCGATGGACCTCAAATCCGAAAAATGTGTAGGGATCAGAATTTCGTCTCAGCTATGAAAAAAGTGCAAAAGGCAGCTCGGTTACGCCTCAAGAAAGCTGTTAAAAACTCTTTAGGGAACCACAAGAGTGATAATTACAAAAGAATTGTGAGAAATATGATACAGAAAATAGGATGTAATATAAGCTTGAAGTTATATGTATTAAATTCCCATATTGACTATTTTCCAATGAATTTTGGTGATTACAGTGAAGAGCATGTAGAGATTCCATAAAGATATTGAAGAGATGGAACGTCGCTACCAAGAGAGGTGGAATATAAACATGATGGCAGACTATTTTTGGACATTGAAGAGAGAACATACACAGAAAGAAGTTAAAACGAAGCGGAATCCATTACGTTGATCTTTCGAAGATAAAAGAGTGCGACATTCAAGAAGGGTGTGAATTGAAAGAAACTTGTTGTGAATTCGGACTCAGGAATCTAAAAAACATAGTTTTTTGAGGTTAGGGACGAAATGTGACGTGATGAAGCAAACCGGCTCCAGATTCGGATTGAGCGACCTCAAAAATGTAGGGTAAGCTCATTCTGATTTCTGGGACGAACAACTTGTTTTTTTTTTGTGGAGCTGTGTAATCAATGGAGAGAATCGGAATCAGAAAACGAAGAACACATTATTTCATAAGATCCTGCGAAATCAATTGTCAACGATTCAAGCGTTCTAAAACCACTAATTGAATCTAGAGAAAAAAAAATCATCGAATTTTCGAAAAGTTTTCAAGAATCAGAACAAACAAAAATAGCACTCGACGACCAACATCCACAAATCTACACTATCGCGAACAATCAATCAGTTTCCTTATGAAGTGCTCTTGAAGTAGTCCCAATTTTTTCCGGAGACAATATTCCACAAGACCACTTCATTGAAGGATGTGAAGAGGCACTTGATACGCTTCCTGCAACCAGAGAAGCCAATTTGACTAAACTTATTTAAACAAAAGTAAAGGGTAAAGCGCGAAAATGTGTATTAGACAATTTTTACAGTAACATACATAGTCAGATTGATAGTTTGAAACGTGTTTATTCTTTACACACAACGGTTTATCCATTACAAGGTGAATTAAATAGCATTTATCAATTCGAAACGAAATAGTAATTTTTTACGCGACTAGCGTTCAGGAAATCGTGGATGAAGTTTTAGATTGTCACAAAAGAGATAACCAGGACGAAGAAGATGAAACTTTTAAAGCAACATGAAAAGCGGATCTCATAGATTGCTTTTTACGAGGACACAAATCAGAAATCGAATCAAGATTAGGAAAACAAGACTTTCTCAAACTCGCGGTAAATAATGCAATTCAAATTGAAAGAAAGCTAGCTGCATCTGCAGCCTTGCGTTCCAGTAGACCCTCATTCAAAAATCAAGAAGAAACAACAGTTGAAAATAGGAAAGATAAAATCCATCTAGCTCAAGAAGAAATTTACTGTCAAATATGCGGAAAAAGAGGACACATCGTCCCAACTTGCAGACACTTAAATTAATTAAATCAAGGTAACCTCGAGACAACTATCAAAGAAGTTTGCAGCCAACAAGTAGGTTCAACTCTCAACGGAAAAGAGATGATAGACATCAACAATTCAGCAATAGATTGAAAAAAATACAGGTAAACAATGGGGCCCGTCTCAACAATCCCAGGGCCAATGGACTCCGCGTCAAAACCGGGGTCAATGGACCCAACCCCAACAAAACCAGGATCAATGGAAACCTTAGTCTAGGCAAGCACAATGGCAGCAAGACCCAAATAACAGGTCATTTCAGGATCTTCCTTTCAAAGAAAGAAGTTATTATACCAGAAAGCCCAATTCAACTCAAAAAGAATGCAATTATTGTAAAAGGTTAAGACACAAAATGAACGAATGCCGTGAAAGAATGTATAATCAACAATACCAACAACAACAACCTGCTAAATTCCAGCCACAAAACTCAAGAAATCAGGGAAGCTCCAGACCCCTCCCCGCACAGGGTGCAGCGAGGGAGGCCTTGTAAGAAATGATTTTACAGGACCCGATACCAATTAAAAGCAATTAAAAATAAATCAAAGTTCCCGTAAACCAATTGCATTTATTATTATATTTGCTGATAGCCTAAAAGCCCAGCTCGTATGATGACAGACACAGGATTAGGTAGAAATTTACTAAAATTAAACATTCTTGAAAATTCAGTCAATATTAGTCAAAAAGAAATATTACGGCTCACAGGAATGAATGAACTTCCAGTATACACTGCAGGTTACATTCAACTGAACATTTTTGGATATCCTACAGCCCTTATATTTAATACCAAACGGCGTACCAGCAGAACAAGATGGAGATTTAGGATCCGAATTTTTTGTTGAAAATAATATCAATATTAATTAAACTTTAAAATGTCTAGAAATCGAGAATAATAAATACCCTTTTCAAACTACAGAATCAATAATTTTGCCAGCTCGTCCTATTTCTGATATACCAATTAAAGTTTATATAGTAGAAAAAGAAACAGGATATACACCTCAGATATCCATTGGACAAGGAATTTATATAGGTAATGCACTTGTTACAATTGATAACGGAAAAGCTTATCTAAAAGCTGCGAATACACGCACTGATCCAGTAAAAATTTCGATTCCATTAATTACTTCAGAAGATTTTGAAGAACATGAAATTAATTAAATAGAAAAGATTTTTCATAAAAATAGCATTGCAGAAAATTGTAAAAGTAATAATAATTCTCCTGAAGAAACCATGAAACAATTTGATATTTCTGACGCAACTATGCATAATGTTGATAAATTTTATAACATAGTAGGTAAAGATAGAACAAGCAACTAAGGGAATTACTCAGATTAGAACATATAAGTTCCGAAGAATTAGCTCACGTGCAAAAATAAATTTCAAAACATGCAGACCAACTTCAACTTCCTGACGAATCTCTAGGAGCAACTCATATTTTGAAACACTCCATTCCCAGTATTGATAATCGCCTAATTACTTCAAAACAATATAGATTTCCTCCATCACACAAAGAGGAAATAACAAGACAGGTTAATGAACTTTTAAAAAACAAGATAATCAAACAGTCACAGTCTCCTTACAACAATCCAGTGTTATCGTACCTAAAAAGTCGAATTCCCAAGAAAATAAAAAATGGAGAATGGCCCTTAATTTCAAAAAGTTGAAGGAAAAAAAAATTACTGACAACTTCCCTCTGCCATACATCATTGATATTCTTGACCAAATAAATAATGCATGGTATTTCTCAGTTTTTGACCTTGCCACCGGATTTCATCATATACCCATGGATCCGGAAGATTCGCACAAAATAGCCTGTTCGACACCTTACGGACATTATGAATCTGACAGAATGCCCTCCGGATTGAGAAACGGTCCCAGTACTCTTAAAGGTTTAATGAATATTTTCTTAGACGGATTAATTGGAACAGAACTTTTTGTTTACTCAGATGACATTGCTATTCACGCAGGAACATTGGAAGAACACGAAGCAAAATATAACAAACTAATGGACCGTCTACGTCACGCTAACTTACACCTATAGCTAGATAAATGCGAATTTCTTAGACCCGAAGTAACTTATTTAGGACACATTGTCGACAAAGACGGAGTCCGCCCAGATCCTAGGAAGATTAGAGCAGTTAGCAAATTTCAAGTTCAAAAAATGAAAAGAACATAAAACAATTCTTAGGGTTAGCAGGCTACTACAGAAGATTCATAAATGGATTTTCCATAATTGCACATCCTTTAACAAAACTCTTTAAAAGGACACACCTTTTTTATGGACAGAATGACAACAAAACGCGTTTCATAATTGAGAACAAAAATTAATCGAAGAACCTCTTTTACCTCGACCCAGTTTTACACCACCCTTTATTCTCACAACGGGCGCGTCAGGTTATGCTATTGGAGGCATACTTCCACAAGGAAAAGTAGGACAAGATTATCCCATAGGATAAACCTCGCGTACATTGAATGATAATGAAAGAAATATGACATATACGAAAAAAAAATCAACAAAAATCTGCGAAATTTAGGAATCCAATAAACTCAACAAATACTACAGAGCAATAAATTCATAAAATCCACAAATCCAAAAATTTTCAATACTCGTCGTTTGAGGAATATAATGCAAGATTCTTCCCACGATTCGACCACTGAATATGAATTCGAAGTTTCGGAAGCAATTTATTCTTCCGAAAATCCAGGCTCAGAAATATCAAGGTCTGAAGACTCAGATTCCGAAGACGCAAATTGTGGAAACTCAAACTTCAATGGCGATCCCGAACCTCCAGTAGGCCTTTCTACTAATTCTGCTTCTACTAATTGAAAATCTACAAGAATTGATGCCATGATAACTCGAAATCAATCACAAAAACAGAGTGCAAGCGAAAGATACCTTATACAAAACAAGTCAATTCATAAAGAATCTTCAGACTCCGAAGAAGATAATAAAGAAGAAGAAATATAAGAACACAAGAAGCAACCCTCGAATTTTCAAGCGCCATTACCTGCAAGAAAAAGAGGTAGGCCACGAAAAAGTATAACTCAACGTACAACAATTAAGAAAAATCAAAACCGAAAGGGGAGAAGGAGAAATGAAAACTTAAATAAAGAAGAAGATATAATTAATTCTGATCCTCAATTCACAAAAGATTCATTGAACGAAAATAGAGAGTTGAATTATTCCTCAGATGATTCTGATTTCCAGAGAATTAAAGATAATTATTTTTTAGACAAAACGGAAGAAGAATCTTCTGATGACCCCGAAAAGAATTTTTCGCAGATATCAATACCATGATTATTACTTACAACCCCAGTATAGCATTCGAGAAAATTTCAATGAATATTCTAGGCTCATTACCGGTAACAAGGAAAAAAAATGAATAATATTTTAACCATTCAAAATAATTTCACCGAATATTCCTTAGCCATCGCTATTCCTTAGCCATCGCTTTTCCTAATGCTCTTGCAAGCACTATTGCTGACGTTCTTGTTTAACACTTCATATACATTTCCGGATAGCCGAAAGCAGTCCTTAAGATCAAGATAGAATTTTTATTAGTAATCTTATAAGAAGACTAGCAAAAAGATTCATAATCAGACAATTTAAAACAACGGCATTTCATCCTCAATCAAACGGTTCTCTAGGAAGGTCACACTATGTACTTGGGGAATACCTCAAACAATTTCTCAACAAAAATTCTCAAGGGGATGACTGGCTTGAATTAGCCACTTTTTCTTATAACATTAGCATTCCTGAAGGAATGCGTTGCGCTCCGTATGAATTAGTTTTTGGTAAATTAGCCAGACAACCATCCAGTGAATCTCATGCAGAAAATGAAAAATTAGAAACGTACGATAATTATCTAACTAAATTGATGATCCGATTACATGAAATTTGGATAATTGCTAGAGAACATTTAGTCACATCAAAAGGAAAATCAAAAAAATATTATTTTAGGAGAATTAATCCAGAAGAATTCAATGTAGACGACGAAGTATTTTCATTAAGTGGACCAAAGCCTGAGAAATTTGATAATCGTCATTCTGGACCTCATAAAGTTCTAGAAGTATTAGGTAAAGGAAATGTTAGAATTCAAATGAAAATAGACAGAAAGTAGTGCACCTTAATCAACTTAAGCGATCTCGAGTAAAAACACCCGATTAACATTTCGTTATATCTAAATAGCAAAATATTCTGGATTCTACTCCTGAATGAATCTCATTCACCGAAGAACAATAGATATTTACTGTAACTTTCTCACCCGACATATTAACATGGTCTTGTTATGGCTATTTTTGATTCGAAACGAAATTTTTAATCGAAATGATAGCAACATTCTTACACAGATAAATAACCTGACAAAGAAGAACACAGTCAGGGATATTATTTAAACAATCAAAACTCATGACGCATGTGCTTTTCACAATTTTTTATTAAGTCTATGACAAGCTCACCAAAGACTTTTTGGAGATCTTCTAGGAGAGGTATTCGAAAAATCTACGCTCAAACCAGTTAATCAAAATAAAAGAACAAATAGTAATAGAATGAAAGCGATAAGAATAACAAGGCTCATATAATCAATAAAGGAGTACATCTTTCCTTTCAAAAACCTGGGAAACTCATTTTCCAGGCATGAGATCCAGATATCATCTTAATGTTGCTAATATTCTGGAAAACGAGAGTTGAGGCAATCATCGATTATTACTGTGGCTCCAACCAGCTAAATTTAACAACACTGTTCCTTCTGGAGGTAGGAGAGTGAGACATACCTGAGCCATAAGTAAAGGTAAAATCTGTACTTATTTAGCTAGTGCAATTAAAAGAGAATGCTCTGGAATACAGTACTCTGATCCTTTTGGAACTTGAAATAGTGCTATTGTTCAAGGAGTAGTAACAATCACATTAAAGGAATTTTATGCTTCAGTCAACTTAAATACAGATAAAGTACATTTGCCATTTGGAATCGTATGTGTACTTTCTGAATTACACTGTACCGATACGGAAGAAGGACAAACTCTCTGGGAATCTTTATCACAAGACATTTGCCAGTTAAATAAATACAGAGTTTTATACGAGGATTATGCAAATAAAACTCAAGAAAATAATACTGAAAAATCCGAAATTTCATATTCCTTAAATACGCGAGATAAAACATTTGTACGTGCACAAAGAGCACAAAATCAGCAATGCAATCTGATTATGTTCAAAACACAACACCTGAAATTATTAGTTGTAGACATCAGGTCAGGAAACCCAGTTTTACAATAGAAAAAACCACTTGTTCGAAATATGTATCTCTTCACTTACGTTAACTCTAAATTCGCCTACGTAGAAAGACATATTTGCACTCAAGTATACAAACTTTATTATGACGTTCTAATTGAAAAATGTTAACTTGAACAACAAGTTTTTGAAAACACACTTATGTTAGCCATTCAAACTCTTAATGAGTTTGCATATAATTTAATAAAAGGACCAGGATTCATGTCCATAATATAATAATACAATATAATAATAATATAAATATAACGTGAAAATACATAAAAATACATTATAATAAATATATATAACATATAAAATAATATAATTATGACATAATTTTTCAGTCCGGGTTTTTGAGAGATTCATCTGTAAAATTGGAAGCTGTTGTACTTAGAGTGTACGGTTTGCGCACTAGATTCACGTCGCACTTCCGGGTGCGCAGTGGAGTTATATGGCACTTAAGGTTGCGTTCTAGAGTCGTGTCACACTTCCGGATGCGCAGTAGACTTGTGTGGCATTTGTGGTTTCACACTAGAGTTATTATGCACTTCCAGCTCCGCAGTAGACTTTGGTGGCATTTGTGGTTGCGCACTAGAGTTAGGTTCCACTTCCGGCTCCGCAGTAGATTTTTGTTGCATTTGCGGTTGCGCACTAGAGTTAAGTTGCACTTCCCGATAGGCAGTAGATTTCTGCGGCATTTCTGGTTGCGCACTAGAGTTAGGTTGCACTTCCGGCTGTGCAGTAGACTTCTGTAGCATTTGTCGTTGCACACTAGAGTTAGGTTCCACTTCCGGCTGCGCAGTAGATTTTTGTGGCATTTGCGGTTGCGCAATAGAGTTAGGTTGCACTTACAGCTGCGCAGTAGAATGATTAGGCATTTTTGGTTGCACATCAGAGTAAGGTTGCACTGCCGGCTGCGCAGTAGACTTCTGTCGCATTTGCGGTTGCGCGCTAGAGTTATGTTGTACTTCCGGATGTGCAGTAGACTTATGAGGCATTTTTGGCTGCGCACTAAAGTCAGGTCGCATTTTCGGCAGCGCAATATACTTCTGTGACATTTGTGATTGCGCACTAGAGTTATGTCGTACTTCCGGATGCGCAGTGAACTTACACGGCACCTAAGGTTGCGCATTAGAGCTATGTCGCAATTTCGGCTGCGCAGCAAACATCTGAGGCATTTTTTGCTGCTCCGTAGTGTTATGTCGTTGTTACGGATGCGTAGTAGGCTTCTGTAGAATTTACGGTAGCGCATTAGTTATGTGGTTGTTAGTGCAAGGAATTAAATGTGTAGGACAATGAAGGCTGTGTAGTAAAGTTATACTACAGTGACAGACGCGCTGTAGAGTTATATCGCATGCCAGGATGCACAGTAGCGTTACATAGAATGCAAGGATACTCAGTAGAGTATTATAATAGATAATTCCTCGCAGTAGAATTACATAAGAACTACACTACCGGCGGAAAGTTTGGGTACAGTTCCTTTGACGGTTTGAAAATTCATACTTCACTTCGAATGTGAATATCTGAATTTCTGTCCATAATATTTATTCTTGATCTTCATTTAGATTTAAAGAGTAGGATTTAGTCTTGATTTCATGATTTTTTCAAATTTTTAGGAACACTTTTCTAGATTTGGCAAAGAGCTGAATTCAAGATTTCAAAATAATAATTTTGCTGAAAAAAGTTTCGACTGTAAAGCTTAATACTTTTTGGCTCCTTCTTTAAAAAAATTTCAACCCAGACGGATTCAACCCGAAATTTTTTAATCTTTCAAATAATTTCACTTATAAAGTTGTAGATTCAGTTTTTACATATATATTCGCCTTTGAAGCGAGTATGCATTTTCAAACGGTCAAAGGAAATGTACCCAAACTTTCCATTGGTTGTGTAAGGCTTTGCAGGAAATATATGTGGTAGTTGAGGCTGCTCAGTAGAGTTCTGCCGTATGTGGTTTTTTCTCCTGCTTATCCAGGAAATTTATTAAATAATCGTTTAATGACGTCAGTACCGGAAGGACCATTGACATTGTGGGATGAGAGTTTTCGACTAATCATTCAACCGCATACCACTATGATTTCGTCAACTTATAGCCAAACTTAAGCTCTTTTCTTTTGTTGAACTGTGTGAGCGACTGTCTTAACTGCACTGTTCTATCGAACAACTTGTATCCGGATTTCCACAGTATGTCGATTATTTGCACGACTTTCAAGGGATTTGTCAGACGTTATGAAAACTTGCTTTTCATTACCCAGAAACGTAAGAAAATTTTGCATCATTTTATTGATCTTCATATCTTATCATTAATTGGGCATCTTTTTGAAACAGAAATTTAATGAAATTGAAGCAAAATTATAAAAAATATTACTTTAAAATTTTTTAATGCAAAGAATTTATTTTATAGAATACTCCTTTTACTTATTTTCTTTAATTTTATGCAGAAAGTAAGTTTTAATAAATAATTAAACTATATACACAAAGTTGTAATAGAGATATAAAGAAATAGATTCAATAGGAAAGTAATGAAATTTAAAAATAATCTTCCAAGTCAATTAATAATTACCTGGTAAATTCCAATGGTTTATAGTTTCCAGTATTTTGTTCTTTAAATTAAGAGCAGTATGTAATTGCGACGAATTGCGGCGAATTAACATTTTTGAATTCGCCCAAATTTCGCTTTCTGTTCATCACCTTAATTCGTAATCAAGGTCATTTCGACGAAAATTAATGAAAAGTGCCTCTCTGAAGACTCGAACCAGCGATCCCAAGTGTATGAGTCCAGAGGGCGACCACTGAGCTACGGAACTTTTTCATAGATATTTACAACGGATCTTTTATGGCTAGCGCGTTGGTCATAACTTACGAATTCGATTGAATAGACCAGGCATTAAGTGCATTCGCGCTGACGAATTTAGGCGAATTAGAGTTCAGCTTCAAACCGGGCGAATTAAACTAAATTAGCCTACACTGAAATTAATTTGTACTAATGAATACACACGAATCAGACAAATCCGGTCGAATTTTCTTTGGCGGGCTTACTAGACGAAGAAACGAGACCATGTCTTTTCTGTAATCATCAGCGCATAGGAGCGTGATTTCGTGGTCAACCAATGATGG
>JAUMHM010000079.1:20467066-20477873 GCA_032362435.1 Melikaiella ostensackeni
CCAGATACATGACGCCAAATAGAATCAGGTAGAGTTCTCTGAATATCAGATACCCGATTAGAGATGTATGTGATCCAACGAAAAGGATGACCTTTAATCTAGTCTAGAGTATTAGCAGAATCCGACCACAAATATGAAGGTACTGACGATGATTAGTTTAGCACAAAACTTATGTGTGCTACTACACGAACCAGAAGAAGTGCAGCACACAATTCCAACCTTGGTATTGAAGTTTCTCCTTTCCGAGCGACCTTCGTTTTGCCATCACGAGTGTGACATTAGTTTCCCCAGTGATCAATTTAACTCTTAAATATACGCCTGCTCCTATCGCCTTTTCGAAAGCATCAGCGAAGCCGTGCAATTCACAAGAGACTTCCGATGACAAACTTACCCAGCGTGGGATGGTCAATGATACAAGTTCTGATAGTTCCACGCGGAACTTCAGCAAAGTTTTAACGTAATCAGAAGGCAGAGATCGGTCCCAGTCCAATTTGAAAGCCCACAGACTCTGCATGAAAATTTTGGCTGGGACTATAATCGGAGCCAACCATCTTATCGGATCGAAGATACGAGCAATCTCAGAGAAGACAGTTCTCTTAGGCACCACGGTCAGCTTTGCTGGTAGTCGAATCTGAAAACAAAAGCAATCGGAAGCTGGTTGCCACAAAATCCCTAAAGCTCTGAAAGTAGGATCCTGGTGAAAAGAGAAAGTAGTAGATGTCTCTCGAAATTCAGGTAGAATTCCTTCCAGAACACCTTCTCGGTTCGAGAGCCATTTTTCAAGAGTGAAACCTCCAGCTCTTAATACTAAGTCGACCTGTCGACCCTTGTCTCGAGCCTCCTTCGATGAGTCGGCACCTGAAAACACGTCGTCGACGTATATCTCTTCCTTTAAGAGATTGGTAGGGAGAGGGTGATCGTCACCCTCATCCTTTGCAAGTTGATGAAGAGTTCATATAGCCAGATAGGGCGAAAATGTGAAGTCGAAAGGGTCTTCAACATATACGTACGAATCTCCTCGTTTGGGGATGATTTCCAGAGGAATTTCTGAAAAGTGTGGTCCTGCGGATGGATCCAGATGTGACGTAATGTCTTCTCGATGTCCGCCGTGAAAACGACTGCGTATCTCCGCCACCGCAGAATCACATCAGCCAATTCCGTTTCAAGTTTTGGGTCCGGATAGAGCACATCATCCAGAGACAGCCCGGTCTCTGTTCGTTGATATGCATTAAATACCACTCGTAGCCTTGTGCTTGAGCTACTCTCCTTAACTATGCAATGGTCGGGCAAGTAGTACCCCGTAGTGAGTTGAAGGTCCTCGACCTTCGTAACCAATTCCATCTCACCCAATTGCATGTATTCTTCGATGACATGCGCGTAAGTCTTACGCAATTCCGGGTCCTTCTGAAAAAGTCTCTCCATCTGAAAAAGAGTACGTTGAGCTGCAGCGCAAGAATTCTCTAATTCCAACGTGCAATCCTTAAGTGGAAGGAGCACGACATAGCGACTTTCACTTGTACGTTGATGAGTGGAGACAACACACTCATCCTCGGCCATACTTGACTGAGACATTTTTGCAGGTATGTCCTCCTGGACAACAAACCGGCGAAATAACGCTAAAAGTTCGTGGTCTACCGTGCTTTGTAAGCGCACAATCGTTGATTTACCTGAAACAGACTCATCCGATATGATTCCGGATAAAATCCAACCCAACAATGTCTGTTGAGCGGTTGAAGTTCCTAATTCTCCCTTCCTTAATCCCTCTTCAATGACGTATGCATATACGTCAGCGCCCAGAATCATCTCCAATATACTTCCTTTATGAACGAAGGGGTCTGCCAAATTCAACCTTCTTAAGTGATGCCAATCCTCAATGACGAGACCATCAGGAGGAATATAAGATGTGAGCCTAGTCATAACGATGGCTCGGACTAAAAACTTGATTTCAGGATTGATACGAGAGCATACCTTTATGGTGACAATACCTCTTGCGTGTCTGGATCGTTGACTTCCAACGCCCAAAACAGTGATGACTGCTAATTGACGAGGTAGCCTGACTCGTTGTACCAGGGATTCCGATATAAAAGAAGCCTGAGCTCCTCGGTCGAGTAGAACTCTGGTAATATGACGTCCTCCATCTGATCCTTCAGTTTTGACGAGAGCCGAGGCCAGAAGGACCGTCCCGCTTAGTCACATAGTAGATCGTGATAAATGTTAAATGTCTCCAGCTGCAGAGTTTTCAGCCAAATTTGTAAAAATTGAGCTATTTGGATTGAGTGTGAAGAAAGGAGATTGATTCGTAGGAGTAGGAAGAGCTCAAGATTGCTCGGGTGGTTTGGATTCGGAATAACTTTCAGGTAAGGTGGAATGTATCATTGTATGATGCATCCCATTACAATGCTGTCAACGTTTGGTAGAGCTACATGTGTTAAGCATATGTTCACCTAGACAGTTGAAACACAACTTATTTTGTCTCACCATGTCTTTCCGCTCCTTGACAATCTTCGAACGAAAATTAGGACAAGCATAACCCATATGCTTACCAGAGCGAAAGTAACAAATGCCTTTCTTTGAGACGGCATTGTGAGCATGTGTGGAGGTTCCTTTTTTAATACTCTTGTAGTTGCCTGATGATACCTTGGACGTGTTGGTGGTACCAAGTTCCGAATTCTCAACAGCTTCCAAGATAGTAACTTTTCCCACCAAAAAAATATGTAGGGCTTCGTACTTCGGCTGTGTAGTCGAAGCTCCTAAGCTGTGCTCCCATGATTTTTGAGTCGTAGTGTCCAAACGTTGAACAAGCATGTAAACAAGTAAGTCATCCCACTTTTCGGTTGGACACTTCAAAGAAGCCAGTGCTCCTGCGGTCTCAATGAAATTGTTCAACATTAAACGAAGCTCTGAAGCACTTTCCCTGAACATCACTCATAAATTGAATAGTTTGGCCAAATAACTGGTCGTCACCTACAATAGAAATGAAAAGGTCTCGAAAGGAGGGCCACTCTGTATAAATTCCGCAAAATTTCGGTAATTCCAGACGCGGAAAATTTTGTCGATTGCTAAGATTGGTCGTATCATGATGAACCAAACTACATTCACTTTTCGTGGCTTTTGATTCAAAATCATCAAGGTAATCATTTAAATAAGCCTTTGACGCTAAGTAATTTTCCTCCGCTTGAGAAAAAAGTGCTAATTTAAAATAATCGTTTTCCGAATTTTCAATTTTTTGCGTGACCATTACATCATTATTCGCGTCCATTTTCGTCCACGTTTTCTCTGAAGAGTCCAATCGCGCCTTCACTGTATTCTTATTAATCTTTTCAGCGCCGAGCTTTTTTAAATTAGTAATGGCGCTGCATATACTTTTGATTTGCTCTTGCTGTTGAGCAACATATTAAGCAAAAAAAAACATCGTTACCAATAAAAAAAAGAAAGAAAGTTGATGGAAAAGATGACGTGAAAGATACGCGTATTTCTCATAACTTGACAGCTCGCGGCGATAGAATTGTCCCTTTAACGTTCGTAGCAGCTGTCTACAGCCCGACCGGTAACTATAGTCACTTAGCGGTTTGCACCGATTACCTGTTCACAGGCTTGGTGTATGTGTCGTTGAGTACCGGTCACTCCCCTCACTCACCGCACTCACGGAGGCGCGTCGACCTTCCCACACAAACAAGTTCTAAATTCAAGATGGCGCGCTCTGCCGCCACGCGTAGGATGTATTCTACTGTACACTGTACTGTGGGTACACCAAGCCGGTGTGACGTAGTATAGTGTAACGTTGCCGGTGAATCACCTGCTTACCCGCTGCAAGCGTCCCCACGCTCCTGCGCCGACGCACTCGATCCCTTGTCGGCAAAACACTTTTTAATAATGTTAGTAACCATTGCACTAATAACACTATAGCACTGTTAAAGAAAATCCGGCTTGAAGGATCAAATGTGAGATTTTTCACTCAAAAAATTCAACTGGTTCTGCAACAATGCCGAAAATAGCATTAACGTATACGTTACGAAAGAGGGCTCGTGAGTAATTAACACTGTTTAAATCAAACAAAACGTCCGTTTATTGTACTTTTAGTCACCGACTAAAGATACCTAGAAAGTTACATCCACTATTCGGAACACTTCGAAACAATTCAAGGTAAAAAACTGCCATTATTCAAATTTGAACATAGAAAACTACGAGCGCAATGACAGAGATAGTAACCTGAGGCGTGATTGAGGGAGTTTCTATTGAAATATTGAACACAATGAAACCTAGATAACTCACTCGAGAGCAGCAAAACTCACATTTTGCAGGGTTCATTTTTTAACTAGCGTCCTTGATTCTCTTAAGGACTTTCGAAAGTCACTCCAAGTGCTCATCAAACGTTTCAGTAACGATTATTACATCATCTATATACACGAGACCGTGTGGTTCCGTTTCTGGACCGTTTTCCGGATAAACGTTTTCTTTCGTTACCTTGTTGAGTTTTCGAAAATCTAAACAGAATCTATAACTTCTATCGGGTTTCTATACCATTACGACACGTAGAGACCAGTCATTTTTGGATCGCTCTATGATATCGTCGGCTAACATAGCATCGACTTCTTGAATGGTCTCTTTCATAACTTTAGGAGAAACCAAATAGTGGCGTGGTTTGATTGGGCTATGATTACCTACATCTATCACATGCTCTGTCACAGTAGTCAGATCTGGTTTTCCAATATCTTCCGGTAACACTTTCTCAAGGAATTCTTTCAAAGTTTCAGCCTAACTATTAGTCAATTCGCTTAAACCACAACATTCATCTCCCATCTACTCTCCTATTTCAAAGTCATAAATTCGAATCAGGTCGTCTTTATACCATCATGTTCTATCCTCGGAATCCACTTGAACACAAAATATTTTCAGGAAATCTAGACCTACGGTGAATGTAACTGGTAGCCAGAGCAATATGCGTATCCGCATCTGTCGGGCTTTATTCTTTAATTCCATAGGGGTGATGACATTTTGCGAAACTGACTCGACCTGACTATTTGCCATTTAGACTGAACCGTGACTTTTCTCGATTCTCAGACCCAAATTCTCAACAATTTCCATACCTCCCGAGCTCATAAATGATCGAGAGGCACCATTGATCACTAAAGCCTCTACTGGATTACCCATAATTCGCACAAGGGTGTTGGGAAATATGGTAATTCTAATAGATTAAATATTGGGATAACAGGAAATTTATTGGTATCGCTTTCTGGATTCAACTATCATTTTTATACTTGAAATTTTCACATTGAGCTGTTACGTCTCCCTCATTACCTTTGCCAGTATCTGTTAAGGCATTCGAATCTATTATACAATAAAATGCTTCAATTTCGGACCTAATAGGTAATGTAGAAGGCGTTTATGACCCAATTAAGGTCTCCTCGTCTCGTTTCCCGCACAATTCGGACATGTGGGACGCGTAAGGTCCGTTCTGCCACAAAGATAGCAGAAAATATTTCGTGACTCAAGGCAATCGGTAAAACGAAGTCCTACTTTCTTACAATTCTAACAAGTTATGATAGAGGGGTTATCATCTCGATTAAAATTATTTTCAGGGGGGGGGGGTTGGAGGTAAGAAAGGGTTTGTGGTATTCACAGGGTTTGAGGTATTGGGTCTAGGATCTCTTTGTTGGGATGCTTTATATTCACTTTCAGGTTTAGGTGTAGCTTCAGGTTCTAGGTCTTTAGGTAGAAAGAAATTCTCGATCATTTCCTTTTATTTAACTTCCGGTTCGGTCTGTTCCTGCGAAATGTTGATTCTTTCTTTCCTTTTATTCAAATTTCTACCTCTATTTTGGCGATAAACCAAATCTGGCAACAATGATCGATCAGGGGTTGAGGGAGGCTTGTATGATCTAGCTACTCCATAACTCTCCTCAGCTGCGACCGCAAGCTGTTCCAATTGAGCGAAACTATATATTTTGTGTCGTGGAATTGACAGTTGAAGACAAGGTACAAGGTTGCGGTGTGCGTAGCTCATCTCTTCTGATTCAGTAAAGGGGGGATTTAATCTATCATAGATTGCTAACATACACGTGAGATGATCGGCTGCCGATTCTCGCTCGCCTTGAGTCCTCCTATGGACTTCTTGTCCTAATTCGAATTGAAAATCTGAATCTGTAAACCTCGAGCGGAAAGCGGAAGCAAATTGGTCGCACGTATGCCAGTTTGACTGCATACTCCTCTAGTAGTTCAGCGCGATCCCCCATAAATATAAGGGAAGTAAACGAAACAATACTGTATCATTTATTGGGCAGATTGACCTACCTTCGATGTAGTAGGTAAGATAATTTTGCGCGTCTTCTTCTGGAGTGCCTGAGGATTTTAAATTCCACTTCCGCATGATATCATTGGTATTAGTCTAGGGGGTTGTAAATCGCGTCTCGTATGAGCTTGGAAATTTCGCGGCCTTAATCTAAAACTCGAATTACTTGTAGGGAGATCTAGATTAAGACCAAAAGTCACATGAGTTGATTTACGTGTTGTTCTACTACCTCGGGATCTCTGTTCGTGTGTTGGAAATTCATAACACAGCCACACAAAAAAAATCTTTTTTCGGGTCTGGAGGTCAGACTGTGCTTACTGTATGTTTTTGGGGTCGCTGAATCCGAATCCGAGGTCCAAAAAAACCCCAGATATTCAGGATTTTGACATAATCTCAAAAAACCTCATAAACAATTTTTTCGAGTCTGGGGGTCAGACCATGTTTATTATATGTGTTTGGAGTCGCTGAATCCAAATCCGAGGTCCAAAAAACCCCAGCATGTCAGGATTCTGACATAACCTCAAAAAACCTCATAACAAAATGTTTTAGAATCCGGAGGTCGGACCATGTTTATTATATATGTTTGGAGTCGCTGGATACGAATCCTAGGTTCAAAAAACCCCAGCATGTCAGGGTTTCGACATAACCTTTAGAATACCTCGTAATCTAAGCTATTTAACGCTTCAGCGTTTTGACTAGCCATATATTGAACAAAAATCAGTTCAACCCATAAACCCTATTTACTCCACAAAACAAAGGTATATACCCAGTAAATCAAAACTAATTAGGGTGAATTATGGCGAATGAACATTTTTTAATTCGCTCGAATCTTGCTTTCTGATTCATTGAAACGAATAAAGCCAGCGCGAATTGAATGCGTGTCAATTCGCCCTAATTCGTGACCAAGGTCATTTAAAAAAAAGTAATTAAAAGTGCATACCTCGAGACTCGAACCAGCGATCTCAAGTGTATGAGTCCAGAGGGCGACCACTGAGCTACAGGACTCTTTGATAATTACTTACAACGGATCCTTTACGCCCAGCCTGTTGGTCATACCTTCCGAATTCGATTGAATAGGCCAGTCTTCAACTGTATCAGCGCTAAAGAATTTAGGCGAATTGGAACTTTACTTCAAACCGGGCAAATTAAACTGAATTGGCTGACACTGAGATTAATTTGTGCTGATGCATAGACACGATTTGGCTCCCCTACAAATTTTTGGCTGAATTCGAGCGAATAGGATATTTGAAGATTATATTATTTTTCACGAATTCACAACCTGCTTTAATTCGTGACTGCCGCAAAGCGAGATTTAAGGTGGCTACTAGCGTATTCTTCACAATTCGCCCCAATTAGTTTCTTTTTACTGGGTAGGACCGTCGGCAGTAGCCCTACTCGATTTACACCGCGAGGAGGGGCCCTGGATGCAGACACACGTAAGTCGGATGACAAAATTCCACGAGTTTCTTTGAAAATCGAAACCCTGACGTGTTGGAGTTTTTTAGACTATGGATTCGGATTCAGCGACCCCAAAAACATATAATGAACATGATCTGACCCCCGGACTCGGAAAAAAAAGTTTCATGAGGTTTTTTGAGGTTATGTCAAGACCCTGACTTGCTAGGATTTTTTGGACCTCAGATTCGAATTCAGCGACCCCAAAAACATATAATAAACATGGTCTGACCCCCGGACTCGGAAAAAAAGTTTTGTGAGGTTTTTTGAGGTTATGTCAGAACCCTGACTTGCTAAGATATTCAGACCTCGGATTCGAATTGAGCGACCCCAAAAACATATAGTTAATATGGTCTGACCTCCAGACCCGGAAAGAGATTTTTTTTGTGTGACTGTGTAATCGGAGTCTTGAAAAGTTGGGCTTGATTCTCTATGATTGAAAGGGATATGACTTTAGCGTCGTGAATCATCTCTAGAAGCTCTATACTTATTTCTTTACCGATGAGTGTCCCTGCTTGTCGACGGTTAATTTACAGTATTCCAACCATTCCTCCATCAGTCTACCTCTGGGTGAGCTACTGTTCACTTCGCCTATGTACACTTGCTTCGTTGAACGTCCTTCATTCATTCTCTTAATATGACCCAACCAGCTAAATAAACAGAATTATTTACATTGGAATCTTAGCTCAATTCGTTACATCTCTACTTTTAGTAATGGCTCCTATACTGCCGATTATCTTCCTACCCTTGTTTATACATCTGGATATCTCTGTTTCTAACTTTCCGTCAGCAGTAAATGAACTTCCAAGATACACGAAGACATCAACTTTTTCTATCCTCTCTTCGTTTGAGACAATGTTGCATATGGTTTTCTCACCCCTTCTTTCAAACACAATAACTTTTGTTTCATCCAAGTTAATCTTAAAACTCACATTATTCATGCTGGTATCCAGTCTGCTCAAAATTCTCTGTAAATCATCGACTGACACTGCCGTAATAACCTTATCATCTGCAAACGCAAATTCACGCATTTTCACTGTCCCGAAATTCATACCTGCTTCGTATAGCAGAGCCATTCTTCGACATTTGCCAACGACATTTATTTTTATTTCCCTTTTGCGTCATTTATCGAGGGAAAAAATTAAAATAAAGAATTATAATTATTCCTGTACATTCCAGTTTTGTAATACTGACATCCTTTAGTAAGAATAGATGAGGGAGCCACCTGACGGTACGTTCTCGTAAGCAACAGCCACTTAAATGACAACTACTGAGAGACCTGTCCCTTTCTTCGTCCGTTGGAGCGACGCCGGAGGTAGCGGCCGCACAGTGGGGCGAAAAATTAGTTCCGGTCCAATTAGTCTGGAGCTTAAAATTTCAATACTGATATTTATGTAAAACATCATGGAGTTAGTAAAAGAACTCTTCAAAAATAATATACAGTAGGTTACAAAATGTAAAAAAACATATTTTTTTATCAACAAATTAATTAGTGAAAGTGCTACTTCAAGATCAAACATACTAGAGGACTTTGTTTTTAAATTTTTTATTCGGAATATACGTAAAAACAATGCTTAATTGCCAATTTTTAAAAATCTAGAGTAATTGTTAATGTTATAAACAAATTTAATGAACAAATGCATATCTTAGTCATTCCACGGCCTAAAGACTTTGTTCCTTCAACAGAATTCATTGAAAATTCATCGACAATTGATAATATGTGCGATGTTTTAATACCTGATAACAATTGTTCATGAAGAAATTCACAACTTGACTGCTTGTCATCATGAAACTGCGGATTTAAAAAAAAATCTTATAAAATAAACAACTATAGTTCGTTGATAAAGTATCATAGGGGGACAATTTTACCGTCTGTATTTATTTATAAAATTTATTAAAATATATACCAAATTTTGTCGCCTAAAAAAGTCTCTCAATAAATAAGGTCCTTTCTTTCTTCCAAAAATCTCTTTTAAATTCAGTATGTGGGCCGGAGATATCCTAGAGCTTCAGGCTTCGACGTTGCAGGAGGGCCCTGACGGGACGAAACTCACTCAGAAGAGGGAACAGGTCCGGAAATCACTCTTTAACCCGGTTCCCAAACTACGGAACAACTCGCCCCAGCCGCTGATATGCAAGAAGATTCCCTTTGAACAGTCTAGGACTCATCTTCCGACCCGCGAGACAAGCGCTGATGACCGCCGCCGACCCGACCCCTTCCAGCAACTGCTTGAGAAGAGGCGAGTCCAAGTTAAGTAAGTCGTCGGATAAGGAGTGACCACGGAGGGCCCAGCAGGAGCTTACGCGAGATGTACAGTCTCGAATGACGCCGGCTCTGTACCGGTGCTCATCGCAGGTCAACGCTTAAGGCGGGGCCAACAAACCATCCACGGACGTTGATTCGCGTTTCCACGGAGGGCCTACCGACCACATGAGGCCAAAACCAAGCCAACGCTGCTCGCTATGACCAAAAGTCCCTTTCCGAAAAAGAGTTCGGTTGACCACATAATCCAAGTCGGCCTTCCTCTCTCTTTCTCTCTAATTTTTTCGTTCGGCTCATAACAACATCGAAAGAGTTTGTTGTACGAACCGAGGGCAACTGTAGCATCTCACGACGTTGTTATCCCATGTTTTCTTCACATGTTAAGTACCATATTTTCTACAACTACTGTAAGTAAAAAAAAAATGAGCTAATAGCTGATTAATTGCATAAGCTGCCTCTTTCACTGCCACCTTCACCATCTTGAGGCAGTGAAAATCAAACTTTTCATGCAGGTCTTATGCGAAGAAATCAATTTAAAAAATAAGCAAATTTCCAAGAAAATCTTAAAAATGTTGTTATAATCGTGCCCAAACGACAACGGAAACCCCAGGGATTCCCCAGAATCATCCCAGGATCATCTTACAACCATCCTAAGTTCATCTTGATATCTCTGGCACTACGCAATTCTCGTGGGTACCTCTGCGACAGATCTAATAATCATAGGCATAAGGTCACTCATATATTTTATATGGATGACTTGAAGATCTATGCTTCTGGGACACAGCATCTCAAGGATGCTC
>JAUMHM010000079.1:20477973-20496015 GCA_032362435.1 Melikaiella ostensackeni
TCCCAATCCATCCGCAGAGGAAGTTTTCTGTTGTGCATTTTATGCTCCCAGCTGATTGTAGCTTAGACTATCGGGAACTTGAGACATCGAAATATCTCAAGAAATAAGCATCCAACGAATGATGCATTTGCAATAAATGACATTGTTGACTATTCAAGGAAAGCGCTTGCAAACGAAAGTAAAATGAAGATTCTCATTTCTCCATTTTATTTAAACAAAACAAAAATAAGAAGACTTTAAATTAATTTCCCCAGAATTTTTAATTCATTTTTGAATGGCGCTGGGTACAGGATTTAAAATGCAGAAGTCGTATCTACATTCCACCCCCGGTGAACAACCCTCGGTTGCGCGAATCGAAAAAAAAAATTTGGAATAGAACTTACGTATTTTTTAATGGAGAATCTGAATCTGCAGTAAAAAATTTAGGCTCTCAGTTGGAATTTTAAAGTTACCCCCCCCCCTTCCGTAAATTTTTGCGGAGTCGCTTTTTCCCCTCGAAAATAGAAAGTTTTTATTATGAACATTTTTATCGTTAAATGCGTATTTCTTGAGATATTCCGATGTCTCGAGATGAAAAAAAACACCCTGTATATTGCAATTTTAGCTTCATTCGTTACATTTTTACTTTTAGTAATAGCTTGTACACTGCCTATAATCTTTCTACCCTCGTTTACACGTCTGGATATCTCTGCATCTATCTTTCCGTTAGCTGTAAATAAACTTCTAAGATACACGAACTGATCAACTTGTTCTATCCTCTCTTCGTTTAAGGCAATGTTGCATACTCTTACACTCTTACACTCGCTTTACTACCATTATATATGGCTTTTATTGCTCTTAGAAGCGAACCATTCACTCCATACTCTCTCATTCCTTCCCAAAGTTCAGATCTATTCACCTTATTGAAAGCTTTTTCCAGATCAACAAGTTTACAGAAAACTCTTTTGTTTACTTTCAAACATTTTTTATGATCTGTCTCAAGCTAAATATCTGATCCGCACATGATCTCCCTGGTATAAATCCACATTGGACTTGCCAAATCCTTTCTTTAGTTTTCCCATGACTGTCCCAATAAGTATTTTGGTAAATATTTTGCCCACGGTACTTAGTAGGCTAATCGCTCTATAATTAGTACAGTCGCCTTTATCATCCTTTCCCTTGTAGATTAGGACGATAATCGCCTTTCTCCAATCACTTGGAACTTCACCATTCACAGCACACATATTCATAAATTCGCTCAGCCACACAAACAAATATCCGCCATCGCTTATTAAGCATTTCAGCTGTGATACCATCCACACCAGCAGCCTTACCATTCTTTAGTTTCTTAATCATGAATGTAATGTCTTCGATATCGACTCTTCTTCTGCTACCTACAATGAGATTGTCTGACGTATCCTCTTTAATGTGAAAGTTGTTATGTTCCATAGCTTGACCTCCATACAGTTTCTTGAAAAAATCTCTGGATACTCTGGATGATCATGAGAAACTTTGCAATTCTTCAAAATAGTTTTAGAATCAAGATGAATTGACTCCATGGCCTGTTTACTGTGAAATCCTAAGCCTTGCTGCTTTTCTTCACAAAAATTTTCTGTATGGGTTAAGATTTGCATAACTTCAATTTAATTTTGAAGTCCTTACTTATCGACTCTCGACTACCCAGGCAAACCGAGTATCGATTTGGTAGCATTTACTATCTTCGACGCCATCGCTTAAAACGGGTACTTTCTCTTCATTTGGCTTAAGCATCCAGCATACACGTACTCACGTACATATAATTCCAAGTCTTTTAAAATTGTCGCGATCCGCGATCATTTCTTCACCAATGACTGTATAATTGATTTAGTCATCCAAGTGCAGTATAAGTGTAATATAATTTTTTTTAATGTGGCAGTTTTACTCTTAAAACCCAACTGATGAAAATTCCTGTCCTTTGAATTTTGAAGACACGTGGCCCTTACCGGAATTAAAAAACTTATCATTATATTCCAAAATAAACTTTTTATTTTTACGAAATATAAACATGGTCTTTTTAGCCGGATTAGACATAGCTTAGACATAGCTCGAAAAATTAAAAATAAAAACTTTGAGTAAACTTTGAAAAATGAGGCCTCTTTGTCACCTTTCTAAAAGTGTTCAAGAACTATAGAAATCACGAGTAAATTCGCCGTCACAGTTTGAAATCGACTCCGTTCGCGAGTGCTCTGTAATCCTTGCGTACAGTTTCGAATTTTTTTTGTGACTTTAACCAGTTTGCTTCGTGCCTAGTCACTTTTTGGTCATCTGTTTCGCCTAGTGACTCTACAGGGCTTTTTTTATTGAGCATAAGTTGCAATACATGGCCATGTTTACCTTAACGTGGTTCTTCACAAACTATAGTGTGACAACGTGGCCTTTTTTAAGCTGTTTGATTTTCTTTCAGCAAAGTATCTAGTCACCACCTAAAACATTATTAGCTTATTCGTTTTGAGGTATCTTTTCTGCATCGCGAGCCTACGACACTGTATCTGTGTGACACTTATTGCTTCAAACCACGTGAAATTTGCTATAGCTCGGCGCTGTGTATCACGCGCATTCATCGATTTTCGCAAACAAGCTAGTAGGCACTCGTGGTAAATGAGCACGTGCACGGAGTGGCAGTGTGAACGGTCAAAAGAAAGTGAACCATGGCCACTCCCATTCAACGTCAGACTGTCTTAGCGAGACTCATCAACCACTTCTACAGCAATACTACTAAAGTTGGAGAGAAGATGATGTCAGCCACATACTTGGAGACCAGCCTGCCTACGTTTGAGGAATACTGGAAAGAGTCCTGCGGCCGTCACTTCGGAATCATCCTCAATCCTGACTGCGCATCCGATCCGTGCGTGCTCGATGAGAAGTTCTTCGAGTCTGAATCAGACTACATCGCTGGGAAAGCGTCGATTAAAATTGACCTAAAGAATCTTGGTGTCGCTGTTCAAGGTACTCCTCAAACAGGTATGACTTCCTGTGACTCATGTCACAATGCCCTACCCAAACTTCCTATTCCACAATTTTGGGGTGATCAGCTTAAGTGGAAAACTTTCCGTGATTTGTTCCAATCTATGTTCCACGATTCAAACATTTCCGAGGTTCAAAAACTTTTTTAGTTGAAAAATACTTTTTCCGGAAAAGCAGCTGATTGCCCTAAAAACCTAACTATCAGCGAAAATAATAATGCGGAAGCCTGGCCTGCGTTAACTAAACGATACGATGATAAACGAGTTTTGCTTGCTACGCACACGCTTAAAGTTTTAAATTGTTCTCCAGCGACAAAATCAATTGACGACCTTTGACGTTTAACTGATGCAACTAATGAGTCAATGCGGGCTTTAACAAATTTGGGTAGACTCACGGATCAATGGGATGACTGGCTCGTCCAGTTGCTTGTATTTAAATTGGACCCGGGAACTCGAGAGGATTCGGAAACATATCTAAAAGACCAAGAAGACTTCCCCACCATTCAAGAATTGTTGAGCTTTTTGCACACTCGTATCAGAGCGCTCGAAGCTGCTTGAGGTTCTGATACCTCCAAACCGCATCCTAGCTCGCACAAAGAATCTGCCTCGGTAAACCTAACAACTTCTGACAAGCCGAGTACCACTTCGAGATCCTCTACCATCTGTCAAAATGCCCATTTTATTTCGCACTGTCCACGATGTAAAAGATTGACAGCTGCTTAATGATTGGAACAAGTTTAACACTTAGGATTTTGTGTGAATTGTCTAAGAGGTGCACACGTTACCAACTATTGTCCATCTGACAAATCCCGCCTTGTTTGCTCAGCTAAGCATCATACCTTTGTTCATGATGGCTTGCCACCTGAAAAAAATAGTTTATGGTAATCTTTATGTTTTTAAGTTATTCGCTTTCATTCGCTTTCGTTTGTCCGGATTTTCAAGAAGTCATTTGCGGCGAGTAACTGCTGTTTCAGAAATTGTTTTTGACTCTTTGCGTCCAAAGTAATGGTTAGAGGTTGACCTCCATGCGATTGTATGAGCGACAGTGTTGCAGTTGCTGGTTTCTGTTCTCCTTCATTCATCTTTTCCTCCACTGGAGACGAAATCACCTGTTCTTGCAATTTTGGACTTGATTCAAATACGCATTTTGTTAAATTGTTGAATCTGGACGAAAAGTTGCATTGATGAGATTTTCCTTTTGCAACTAAACCGTAGCAGTAGCTACAACGCTTTTTGAATAACGGTTTCTTTGAGGTGGCTAAAATAAGAAGCGCAGGTATTGAAATGTGTTTAAATATTAAATTTTACATTTGATTTTATGATTTGAAATATCCCCAAACATTCTTTTGCATTTAGGTAAAACTTTGCCCTTTGCAAAGTTTCAAAAATTTAAAATTCGTGGTGTTCGTGCAAGATGAAAAACTTGACAATCACATAGGACATCACAATTTGATTTTTCGGTCCTTTTCAGTGGTTTTAAATCAGAAAAATCTGCTAGCTTAAGATTATCGACTTTTTCTATTTGGTAGATGTCTCTTTTACATCCACTGCACAGAAAACGTGGTAAACGATCATGATTTTCATCGTCCTCAAATACCTAAAGAACTTTCTTTTTTAATACATCGGATATATGTATCATTTTCTTTGTTTTTCCGAAGTACAAAAAAAAATTTACTACGATTTTCATCGTGTGTTCCAGCTAAATCTTTCGACATGACGATAAACGAGAATCCACAAACACGATAAAATGTGTACTATGATTTTAAAGACGATTGACAATAAGCTCAGTCGGTAAAATATTATGGCTTCATCAGAAATCACATTTACCTATAGCCTATAAGTTAGTTTACAAAGAAAAAAACATTATACTTTTTTTGGCAAAAATGCGTATAGAATGCGCACTTTTTACATTTATTATAGTCCTTACACATTTTAGAAACGGAGAAAAATTAAACCTAAAAAGAAAATACATGCTTGATTGTGAAAACAAAATTTAATTTAATTTGAAAAAAAAATTATTTAAACATATTAAAATTTTTTTTTTTAATGGATCGATCCACTATTTTCTTGTTGGTCTTAAAATAGTTGTTACTCATCCTAGAAACCAAAAAGAATTAAAACTGAAGAGGGCAAGATTCTTTGGGTTGAACTCAATCGATGCTAGCCGTGGCAGTGAATGTGGCTCCAAGACGAACATCTTGGTTGTTCTCATATCTGTAGCCAATCTCACGTTATTGACGAAAAATCAGTATCAGAATGTATCAGTGCTATCGTATATTTTTCATGTGAAACTTACGGAAGTGACAGTACGCCCCCCTCCCCCTATATAATTTTCTGCCTTCTGGCTGTTTGAGGGCCAGTTATTCCTACTGGAAAACTCTCTAGAATTCACTTGCTGGACGTTTCTCCCGGTTGCAAGATGTCGCTTTGTGAGCAACTGTGTGATTTGATTAATGCAGCGTGATGATTCTTTATGGGAAAACATCCAAATGACTCGCGCGGTCGTTTGCGGTTCTCTTCGGTAGTGAAAAGAAAAGGGCAATTTGCTGTATACGCTTACGCTCTTTGTGAGGATTTTGGTACGGATACGAGAGCATCGCCGGATTTGATGGCTGTCCTAATAGGAAGAAGCACACCTACTCCCCTCGCAAATTTTATTTGTGCTAGCAGCCACAGAGGTCAACAAACAAAAACATTTCCATCACCCCTCGCATCGAGCGTGGTTTAGAGTTGATGGTTTGAGTAAATCATGCGGGTCTCAATGAAATATATGGATGGCATCGAATGTACTAGAACATTGAAATTCGTGAATTTCACCTGTGAAGTCATCGCGCATGTTATGTCAATACATAACGTTATCCGAGATAATTATACCCCGCATTGGCATCTGTGACACGTTATAACTTTTTAACTTCCGCGCATCGGTTAGCGCTATCTGTGCACCTGTGCCGGGACCATGTTAAACTACAGTGCTTCCATTTCTATCGCATACCACTGCGAAATTCAATTCATCTCGATTATGTGTGCTTAGTACGCTAAAGTGAACTTACTAATAATACCGTGTTTTATATTGATTTAAACACCACCTGAATTCAAATTCAAATTTAACCGCGTTTTGATATACATCCGTGACTTTCTGTAACGTACCTATATACGAATATTACCTCTTTCGGTTTGCGGCCAATTCATTCGCACTGATGTGTATTAAATCGGAGTTGAGACTTGTGGAGCATCATATCTAGTGCAACCACCAAGTTTTTCTTGCTTGTCTTTCGGATTTCAAATGACACCTGCTACTTCCTTTAAAAAGCAAAATAAATGAAAAAACTGTTAAAACTAATCAATAAGAAAAAAAAGAGAATAAAAAATTGATTTTATATACTTTATTTGATTTAAAAATATTTATTATTATGCAAATTATGCAAAAATAAATAAATAAATTCGTAAGCAAAATTTTTCCGAATTCAAACATTTTAACTATGCCGGGGACGTTTAAATGTAAAATCCATTTCTTATTCTCTTTTTTTTTCCTTTTTGATTAATTTTAAAAGTTTTTAAATTTTTTCTAACCCTGATGATTTTCCAGGAGAAGAGTCAAGCTTTCTTTCAGGATAATTTGAAAAAAAATTCAAGGGGCTGATTATAAAAAAAAAGTAAAAGAAATCCAAATCCGTTGAGAATTACAAGCTCTTGGGTGTAGTCAACTACCCTGGAATCGACTGCAATAATAGGGTAATTGGGGATTTCGATTGCCGAGAAAAGGTGTAGGCAGTAACCACTCAAATTCAAAAAACAATTCTTGTTTATTGTAACTACTTACAGGGTTGATGGGGCAAATGCCCAGATTAAAGATGATGAAAGGGCGTCGGCATCGTGGAAGGCGTCGTATACGGGAGGTGACCTGAGAAGTCGCAGGGAACTTAGCGTGGGGCACAGCATTTCATTCTTAGGCAGGTTCAAATTTCACGTCTTATCGTCGCGCGTACTGCCAGAGAAGTGACGATCGGTATTCGATGTCCTGCTTCCTGGATTTCGGGATTCGTTGACCCCGGTCGTCATAATTTGCTCCTCTGGGGCCCTGCAACTTCATGTTATACCCCGTCCCCTAGTGCGGGACGGGGTAGATACCCTTAAACTTCTTTATCTGGATCCATCCAAAATTCCTGATCGTCTACGTCCAAGACTAAGAAGCAGTCGTTACCTTCAGAATCAAGATCAATCTCAATTTCTATTTCCTCTTGTCTATTGTTATTATCATATACATGATCATGTACATTATCCTCATCTTCTTCTTCTTCTTTCATATGAGGAATTGAAGTTTCAGTTACTTCAAAGAATTCAAAATTAACTAACTAAATTTTTCTGTTTCGTTCATTCTTGATAGCGCATCCGGAACTAAATTTGCGCTTCCCTTTCTATACACGATTACATAATAAATGTAGCCTCTTTAAGGCTATATGATCGGTGACGACTTTGAATTTATATTCTTTTAAATGAGGCCTATATTTTCTGTCGGCCCCATTTAAGCCTCTGCTGGCATATGCTATCACGTATCGGTTCGCATTAATTATTTGTATGAGTACAGCTCCTAAGCCTGTATCACTCGCATCGGTTTGTAACTGGAAAGCATGTCTGAAATCAGGGTAAGCCAGGAAAGGTGCTGTCGTTAACAACCCCTTTATCGTTTCCATGGCTTTTTCCTGCTCGTCCGTCTATTTTCAAATAATGCATGTATTCTTCAAAAGTTTCTGAACCTACCTTAATATTGTCTAAATAGCAAAAAAGTTTGGCTTTAAATCCGGAGTAATGGTTTTGTCCATTAGACGTAGAAATTTTGCTGACGCGTTACATAAACCAAATGGCATTCTCAGAAATTGAAACATGCGTTTACCCGGAATAACAAGTGCTGTAATTTCACGCGAATTAATATGTAATGGTATTTGATTTTAAGCTGACTGTAAATCTATCTTTGAAATATACTTTGCTGTTCTTCAAGTATCTAAAATTTCCGCAATCTCATCACACATAATTTCCTTTAATTTTCGGAGAGACATAATGGTATCTTTATTTGATAGGATCATGTCCGTAGACATCAATTTTGTGTTGAGCTAAATGTGTCGCTTTTAACTGTTTTCCCATTTCAGTAATCTCTTCTTTTAATAATCCATTCAGTTTTTCCTGTTCTGTTTTAGTCAGTTCCGTAATACCTTCGTCTATTTCTGATGCGAAATGTATTGGTTCTCTCATCTCTATCGGTTTGTCTATTATATATTTTTTTAACTCTTGTCATTTTTAAAATTCATCCAATTCTTATTATTTACCTTCTGAATACTCTCTACAATTGGTTGAGAGCCATTGGACTTTATTTTATTTCTGGCCCAGATATTCGTATTAAAATTCCGGAAGTTCTTTTTCTCTTCAGAATCTGTATTATAATATACGCTTGTATTTAACCTTTTCCTTATCGCGTTACCATTATTAGGTTGCCAATGTGTGTGACTCAATCTCGGCCTATCTGCCTCATGAGCCGACTCGCACTCTATTTTGTCAGAGTTCAGCGTTTCCAAAGTCTGGAATCTATTACATAATATAATTTCCTACAGCTGTGGAATCCTTATCTTATTTAATTGGGTTTCGTTATTTCCGGCACTATTTTCATTTCTCTCTACTTCTCCATCCTCTTGTCCATTTTCTCTTTCTGTGCCTAGTTTCATATATTTTTCCATTCTACTCAATTTTCTGCATTAAAAATTTTATTGAAATATTTCATCTAGTTCTTACTCATTTCTGTTTTTAATGTATAAACGTTCCTGACTTTTAATCAAGAAGTCGTTGAAATATCAAATTTTATTTAGAAACATTATTCTGTGGATTTATTTCGCGTAACAACGACTGTATTTTCCCCGAAAGTCGCCAGGATGCTTGCGAAATACGAAAATACATTTGTCCTTGATCTTGACCAAGAGCTAGACAATATACATGTCAGTCAGTTTCGCAATAATATGTGGAATTTTGCAATCGCGTCCCTTTTCATTTTCAAATTTAACGGCTTTTCTCAAACTCATTTTGCTCTATTATTCTAGTTTCTGATCCATTTTTTCTATTCTTATCAAATTTCTATCTTTTCCAATCCAACTTGTCACTTTTCTTCGCGACTCTTTGACTTTTTAATATTTTTATTCACTATTTCATACTTTTTCTACTCGGCGATGCTAGTATTTTTCATTTAAGAAATCACCAATTTCCACCCTAAATAGATTTTTTATTATTATTTTTTTCAAATCTGTGGGAAAGGTGAAAGGACGTCGGCTTCGGCGTCGTGAAAGGCGTCGTAGACGGGAGGCGACCTGAGGCGTCGCAGGACACTTAGCGTGGGGTACAGCACTTTATTCGTGGGGAGGTTCGGATTTCACGTCTTATCGTCGCGCCTACTGCCAGAGAACTGACGATCGGTGTTCGATGTCCTGCTTCCTGGATTTCAGGATTCGTCGACCCCGGTCGTCCTAATTCGGGCCTCTGGGGCCCTGAAACTTCATGTTACAATAGACTATTTTAAACTGTAACTACCAGATCCGTCCCAGCGTACGTCACGGCTGGTATTTGGCGCTTAGACGCTGATTCCGTTATTTTCATTTTTTTGTGTAATTTATGAAAACGACCAAAAGTGAGCCGACCTATCTTCAAGTACAAACCTAAAGGGATATTTTGGCGTATGTTACGCTTCAATAAGTAGTAGAACTCCGGGGAACCCTTAAAAGGTAGTAGACACTTTACTACAGTACTAATTATTTGTTAACATTAATATTGCTGATGTGAGCTAAAAAATGATTTCTTCAAATTGGCATTTTTTAAATCGTTCATGCCTAAAGATAAAATAAAATAAGCAATTATTTTGAAATCAATGACTGAGTTTTAAATATTTGAAATATTTGAACCAAAACCATATAAAAAATTAGAATTTATTTTTGTACTTTGAATGGCTGCTAACGGAGCAGGATTTCATTAATTAATAAATAATTTACGTCAAAGATACAGTCACTATTACTGATTCCAGTAGTCTCATTCTTCGTACAAATTTAAGTATTTTTCAACTAATTAGGATATTCAACTTTTTCTTTTTGATTTTAGTGAGAAATTTCACACTTTTTCAAAATCCGACGGAAAATTTGAAAAATCTGTCCCTCCTCTTCTCTTTAATCGCATTTGTAAATTCCTCAAATATAATTCAATTATAGTTTCATCAAATTACTGTCCAAGTGCTTCATATCGAGTTTATCAATTGTTTCTCGGATTTTAGACGGGTTTTGTCGACTTTTCGGGTTTTGTGGGCTTGTCGGGCTTACCAGGTCGGGTTGGGTTCGGGTTACAAAAATGTTAAACGCCTCTAGTTAATTATTAGAAATCCTGAACAATTCCTTTTTTGTAACACCCACCTCGAAAGTTGAGCTTTCCATGCCCATAAGTCAGACCTGCACAGCGACGGGAAAATCCGAAAAACACAGATGTGACACCATCCCCACCATGATCTCTGCTCAGCTAAAATCTACGTCACTTCTGTGAGACTGTACCACTACTCTAATTTTTTCGAGCTGGTAAGAGCATGGGTGGAGGGAGCGCAACATCTGTGTACACTTTGAAATATAGTTATTTTGCACATCGGTGGGTAAAATTGCGTATGCGCACTTTAGAGATAAGATTCTTCGCGCACCGGCAGAATTGAGGGGTTACGTTGCAGGGCTGTTTTCACTGTTTTAGAGCAGCCTTTAGCGTGCAATTTCCTTGGACGGTTGTTTGAAAAAAATCATCTGATTTGCGCACTTGTGTCACAAAAAGATATTTCTCAACTGTTTTTCCGGTTATATCCCGTTATTACCTAAATAGCAGACACCTTCTTAGATTTTGATATACATTCTTTGTGTTTGCAGGACTCACAGCAGTAAGTAGTTCAGAAGTACTGGACGTAATGTGCAGTGATTTTCCGGATCAATACGAAGAGTACCGAAAACATCTGCGTGAGAAACAAGTTAAAGAGCATTCGAAGAAGCAGAAAGAATTAACAGCAGCAGCAAACGCTGAAAGGAATAGACTAGATCTTGCTGAAATGGCAGTGCAGTCTGCACTGTCATGGAATACAAATTTAAATAAATCGCGTGTAGACACCAGAAAGTCTAGTTTAGATTTACAAACGTTTACTATTCACATGCCGAAGAAAGAACAGACAATCGAAGTAGAACGTAAAATTAGCCACTATCCAGTTGCTCTAATACCTGGACAGTTTACCGATTATTACAGAGAATATACTCCTTCTGAATTGAGATATTATCCTCTGAACACAGTCTTGTACGGACCCATGAAACCTAATGAACGCAAATTTGATAGCCAGTCTGAATGTTCGCAAAGTGATAGTGACAGTGACTCGTCATCCGATGACTCAAGGTATGATTTTAATATATAACTTTTTGTTGCAACTATTTTCAACTGTTATACAACTATTTTTTTACTTCGCCTTTAATTAACATATTTCGAACTTTTTCATTGATAGACCAAAATAAAATTTCCGCCATGTCAAGCACCAAAATGTATAAGAAAATCGTCCCAATGACTAATAACCAAGAATTCATGCAGAATAATGTTACTTCAAAACATAGCATACGCTCTTATTCTAAACCTCCTACTTTATCTGAATATCAGAAGGTTCTTCGCTAAGGGGTAGGGAATAAGTTAGTAAATATTTAATGGATAAGATTTATTGTTAGCTCGTGAATTGGAGTAGGGTGGACCTGATAATCTCTCTTCACTTTGTGGGTACCGAACCAAACTCAGGGACCAAACTTGAAACTGATTGAACTGGGCTGTACATTTGAACTGGCTAGACTGACTCAGGTAGTCTAAGCTGAGGAAGTGAAATCATCTTGGGAATCACGGTTTTCCGCAATTGAATTTGAACTGACTTCCAGCGTTGGGTCCCTTGATTTATATAGAGCCAGTTGCGACGTAACGCAATTTGGGTTGATCTTCTATCATGTCTTGGGCTATTTACTTATGGTTGCTAGTTTCGCCACGTGCCAAGTGAAGAGCCTGTTTTGACCTTCTATTGTTGCCTCGGGGTATCTATATTTACTAATACAATTTGAAGGAACTGGTCGGCACGCGACATGCTGAAGACCTGTATCTATTCTGTCTAATGCAATTAACTTGCTTGTTTGTTACTAGTCGTAGGATGTGAAAATAAGTTATTTCTTTGTCCATACAAATAAAGTTTTAAAGAATTATAGTTAGGCATACCATTCTTGCAATAAAGAGGTACATTTGTAGCTTTTTCACGTGTTCCTTTCTATAGTTTCGTATATTTAAAATGTGGCAGGACTAGCTACAATTTTTTTTTTTTTTGAGTTATGGCTTTGGGGACTTTTTAAATGCATGATTTAGTTCCAATTACAATACTAACGTACTATATATTATAGATACTATCTGAAAGAACTATGATTACATGTCTCTTACTCGGTTTGGTCACAACTCCAAAGCCTCTATAATTATAACGAATCTTAAGTGATAAGTATTATAATAAATTTGCTTTAAACAATAGGAAAATACTACTGTTCATCATATTTTGCTCATATGAGAGTAATTCGAATAGAGTATGTATACATATGGGATCGAGATTCAATAACCACGCATTAAATTTGCTGGGCCGTTTCAGGTCGTTCAAGTTGGCCCCTAACGCCTTGAAAATCTTCTTCGAAAATTAAATTTTTCAACATATCACTTTGTAGGAAATTTTATGGTGCATCTTTTTCCCTGTTGCAAAAAAGTTGTATCTTTTACCGTTTCTAAAAAAAAAATTTAACTGCATTTTTCAGAAAAGAAAATTAACTAAATATTTTCGCTTTATCTCGTCCCGAAAGACGAAGATCTTAATATTTTTAGATAAAATTGAAGGGGTTATCCTTCAAACTATTCTGAAGATGATGTGCTATTTAGAATTCATATGTTTTGTTGATTAAGCTCGGGCTAGCTGAGAACCCCGGAGTCTCGGTTGAGTCTGGCCGGTCGGGTCGGTACGACATTCCGAAAACTTTTTTATATCCTAATGAACTGTTCTTCCGCTGGTAATTTTGGCTTACTCCAAATTCCCCCAATAAACGAAGCGATTGAAAATTGTCCAGCAATATTTTGATACTACTTGTGAGAAAAATTAATATTTTTTTTCTTTAGGGTCCGTCCGTATACCACGTGGACAATTTTTTACCACTTTCGACCCCCTGCCCCCCCCCCCCTTGTGAACAGACGTGGACTCTTGATGACTACCCTCCGCTTCCCCTGGCTCCTCTGCCCACGTGGACTTATTTCATATTTAATGAATATATGGATATTCTTTGTATTAGAAAGCTAGGAAGCCAAAAGGAGCGGGGAATTGGCTGAAAATTCGGTTTTTCTTGAAAAGAAGTTGGCAGATTCAGGTGAACGCGTGTCTACTGTCCACGTGGTATATGGACGGCCCCTTAACAAAATCAGTAAACTTTGTCAAACAACAATTAAAAATTTAAAGAATTTTGTAGGGGAATTTTAATTCTTTCTCCGATCCTACGGAGAGGATCGTGAAAAAGATTTTGGTTTCAGGCTTATTTGAACTTCCTTCTCCGATCCTACGGGAAGACTCGTGAGCCAGGCTCGTCAAACGAGATTCTAATTATTTCTCCGATCTTACGAAGAGGATCGTGAGAAAGGTTCGTTAAAAAAGATTCTAATTCTTTCTCCGATCCTACTGGGAGGATCGTGAGAAAGATTTTCGTTTTAGACTGATTTTAATTTTCTTCTCCGATCCTACGGGAATGCTCGTGAGACAGTTTCGTTAAACGAGATTCTAATTATTTCTCTGATCCTACGGAGGGGATCGTGAGAAAGATTCGTTGAAAAGGATTTCAATTCTTTCTCTGATCCTACAGGAAGGATCGTGAAGAAGGTTTTTGTTTTAGACTTATTTTAATTTCATTCTCCAATCCTACAGGGAGGATCGTGAGAAAGGTTCTTTCAAAGGAATTCTAATTATTTATCCGATTCTACGGAGAGGATCGTGAAAAAGCTTCGTTAAAGAGGATTCTTATTTTTTCTCTGATCCTACAGGGATGATCGTGAGAAAGATTTTTGTTTTGAACTGATTTTCATTTCCTTCATTTTACATGGAAATTTTAACGATAGAACAAACGTGCAAAATCCACACTGGATTTATATAAAATTCGCTAACAATCGAGTTGCAGTCCGCGAGACTGGAAGCTAAGCACCGGTCGGTGCTTCAATGTTTGGCTCGGGCCTAGGAAGAGCGATATCTTCCCCAGGTGCCGGCCGAATATGATGCAATAATTCGCCGCGCGAGTTAACCTTGTCTCAGGGTTCGCTCGTGGCGACGTGTGCGGATTAAATGAGAATGAAGCGACTTGAGCGCCAAGCGCCCCAAAATTCAAACTCGTCAAATCGAATGATATCTTGTATTATGAAACATAAGTGACTGAGAGCTGTCGCTTGTGCGAGGTGCAACAGAAGGAATTTAATGTTAATGAAAAGTAATTTAATGTTCATTTAATTAATTAATAAATATTAACTTGTGTCACAATTCCTGGCGGTTGTTGTCCCCCAAAACGACAACTCGCAATCGCGCGCAATCTAACTTAATATCAATTCTAATTATCGACTCGAGGTTGTAATAAATTCTAAATTTGAAACTTAAGTACCTATTACTAAAAACTTATCCGGTTTTTGAACACCTTGTACTTGTTCCTCCTTTCTACTTAAGGGAGAAGATGTACGGTTATTCAGAACCTTGGAAACTTATAAAACTAACTGTTTACACTCTCACAAACTATCTCACTGTTGGAAGCTCGTCCTAAGATTTCTCGGTCGTAGGTGATATTCCGAACAGTGCCAGCACTTAGGATTTGACCCCAGCTTACTTCAAGAAGCTTCCTGCTTTGGAGTTGATTTGCGGTCCTGTTTTCTTGGAGCGACCTTATAAACTTTTCTCTCTTCCTACTTGGATTCGACGGCCCGAGAGAGGAAGGTATCGAAGGGCATCCGAGCTGAAGCCCTTATTTCCTGTCGAATTCCCGGTTGAATCAGCTTCATCTGTGTGATGGCCAAACTGGATTCGGTGGCAAGGGAGTATAGTCTTTTATATAGAAGCCTTTTTCTATGTAAGAAGACGGCCACCGTTTCTTTATCGTTTTATCGTGGTGGGTAGAGTTCTTCCTGTCTTCCTGGACCCTCATGGTCAGGAAGTACGCTTCGAGGACCTGGAGAAAGACTGCTGAATCTTCATGGTCCTTTCCTGAAAAGTTCGGAATCATATTGATTCATGGAACTCCCTGAAATCATGCCAGGCTGAGAGCAGGATTCCGTCGAAGGCAGCTGATGCTCCATGATCCCTGGCGAGATCCGTTGCAGGATAGGTCGCGGGATATGCCGTTTGGTATATTCTGGAATAAAATGATGGATGGGTTCTTAAATAGGCAGCCGGATAGAACCCAGGATACGGAATCTGATAGGCGATTGGATATGCAGCCGGTGGTGCCCCTACATGAAGCGCTGCGATCGTAACTGAACGTATTCCGAATGAATATCCCGATAATGAGCTTGAATTGATCCCTGTTAGTCTTTCGGGGTTAATAACTGTATAGGCCCCAAGATGGGTACTTGAGGCTACTACCGTGGAAGTCCACCGGATTAGGCACCCGAAAATGCTCCGAGATAACCTCTCAAGCACACATTGGGCAGTTCCGAATATGCACGTGGGGTCACTGTTGAGGGTATTTCCGAAAGTCTGTTTAAGGGGCTGATGTTATGAAATTCTGAGGCGTTGATGCCCCGGGTTGAATCGCCGTGGTCGAGATTGTCACGACCGCTGGAAACCCTGTGTAGATTCCATGGCGCGTTGCAGTGGAGGTACTTGCCCTGGGCCCTGGGACAGACTTGTGGAGGTTGCCCTTTTCCTAGGCGGTATGTAAGGCGGTACACCTGTGGGATCGTCTGGAGCAGATGTAAGGTTAACCACCAATTATGCTTCGCTCCCATCTCCTTCATTGACAACTTTCGAGTATGTACTGAGGACGTTTTCTGGTGGTGCTCCTCTACTGTCTGTGAGCCTGGGGTTTTCGTTCTGACTTTGCAAATATAGGTTCCAAATAATAAATTGAAAAATATATAAACGTTTCAGGTATTACGAAATAATATACAAATTTTTTACATGTTATGGTCGTTCTGCCACCTCTCTTCTCGACCTATCGTTCTGCCAATTGCACAGAACAATATTTTATTGTCTTGGCATTGACCAAAACAAACTTCAGCTTTAAGAAAGTGGCATATTTTTCCGCTTTTTAAATAACTTTGAGGTGGTAATTAACCCTTTTCATCCCGTGTATTCTGCGGTGAAATTTTCTGAAGAAAATGACTCGCCAAAAATACTTTCCGGTTCTTAGACTATAGTGCTTTTCGAGCATGATAAGGTCAGAGGAAGCAAAAGTGTGCGCAAGAAGTGAATAATAAAAATTATACATCCATGAGCTCACATCTTGGACTCATAAAGAGTGATCGTCAATCGATCAGTTGATTACCGATAAATAGTCATAAATTACCAAAAATTTTCAGAAATTTAAATCATCTAAAATTATTTGAATTTTTTCGTAATTTTGGTAGTTCATGTTGAATTTCGCGAATTTTTCGGTAATTTATAAAATCACCATGAATTTCGAAAATTTTTAAAATTTCCAGGAAATTATAATATCTAAAAATTTCCAGAATTCCTCTATTATATAAGCGGAAACCGTGCCTGCCTTCCAATCTTATCTGAAATCAAGAACCTGATATAAGAAATGCGTAAAAAGTCGTCTCCCCTTTTGTGCATAGTATACCATTAAATTGTACATCATATTCAAAATATTTTGAAGGATAACTCCTCCAATTTTCATCTAAAAACATTTAGATCTTTGACTTTCGGAGCGATTCAAAGTGAAAATATTTAGGAACTTTTCTTTTCTGAAAAATGTAGTTTTTTTACTATATTCCAGAGACGGTAAAAGATACAACTATTTCATAAAACGAAAAAAGATGCACCATGAAATTTTGGAAAGGGATCAGAGACCGACTCCGACGGTCTGAAACGGCCCAACGAATTTTATGCCAGGTTATTGAATTTGGGACTTCAGTTGAGCCGTTCTCTAAAAAAACCACCTGAGTCGACTTGGGTAGTTTTTTCTGAGTCATTCGTTTTCGTCACCTGTGACTGTCTAACAAATATTTTGTTGAGTTTTGGAACAATTTCTTCATTTTTAGGTATGCATTATTTCATTTTATGTTGCCTTCCGCGGTCTGAGTCACGCCGTGCTACGCCGCGACGTCCTGATTCCCTTTGAAGTTCGGGTGGGCCTGATTTTTTTTTTATTATTAAGTTTATGTGCTTGAGGCTTACGTCGTACTAGACTCAAAAATATGTACTTTATGATGAATATGAGCTCAATCGGGGTATTCTGACGGGTGGCGCAAACACGTTTTGTTATTTTTTGAGGAACGTGCATGACGCGATTGGCGTTACGTCATACTACGAGAGTTCAAGGTCAAATAAATCTTTATTGCTATGAATTACCATACATTTAGTTAATCTTTAAGGCTATGACGCATTTGACGATCATTTTCATTGAGTTTTCAAAATATGACATAACTTGGAACTTAAAAAAAATTAAAAATATGTGTACTTTTTTTTAAAAGAGATTTTATTTCCAGTTTTGTTGTCATATGTGGCGTGGAACGAAGAAACCGACCTTACAGCACCAAAAATCGAGCGCGAGATTTTTAATGATTCCAAATAAGGAAAGTATGCCCTATCGAATGAGCCTATTCTTAAATCAGTGCGATCAAAATTGAACGAAATAAAACGCGCTTTATATGACGTTCATTTAACACGAGTTTTGCGCGAGGGGAAACAGCTTACCCCCTCTATCTGGTTCATACGGCTCTGGCTGTTTACATCGTCGCGGCCTGGCCCGCATGGCTGGCCGAGTGTGTGTATGGAAGG
>JAUMHM010000079.1:20517631-20529926 GCA_032362435.1 Melikaiella ostensackeni
CCTGCTTGAGCTACTCGCAGGGACCCGTCCCATGAAAACACGATTTTCTCGAAAAGCTGAAAAGGTGCTGTAAGGTCCGTTTCTTCGTTCCACGCCACATATATAAAAGTTATACCATACAATTTGACGTTGAATTGACTTTACTCTAAAAATATTGACTAGAAATTAACAAAAAAAACCTTGAGCTAAAATTTAATAAATTTCTTAAAATATAGGACAACTTGAAATATTACAAAAAAAAATCTAATAATTTCTTTTCAAAATTGTTCTTTTCCTATTTTTATCATCGCGCAATAAAATTCTTATATAATTCTACATAGTTTCAACTGATCTCTAAAAAATTGAAAAATATTCAAAAACAAATAGAAAATTTTAGTTTTTTAGTTTTCTGGTCTCAAGATGGTATTTTTTGTTTTCCAGTGCTGCTTTTATCATTTTATCAGCTTTGGTTTATTTATATAATCAGTAAATTTGAATGTCCTTACTACATTATATTATTGGGTACTAATATCATTATTTTTAAAGAATTATAATCGATTATCTGAGATCAAAGGCAGAAAATAAAAACTATTTCTTACACATATACGGTGAAATTTAATTTTTTGAAGGTTTAAAACTTGTACCTTAAAGCGCAGTGAGTTCTGCGTAAAAATGTGTTCAAGATTTTTTTTTTCGATCAAAAACAATGGAAGGTAGAATCTTTAAACCATAAAGTACACCAATTTTTCATTTTTCTAAACTTTAGAGTTGTCTTGTGTTAAACTATGAAAGTTCCATGAAAATGATCGTTTAATGCGTTACAGCCTCGGAGATTATCTAAATGAATGATAATTCATAACATGACCTTTTTACTCGTCAAAAAATAAAACAACGCCTTCGTGCTACCACTAACAATACTCTGATTGAGCTCATATTTGACATGGATAGTTATTTTTGTATCTAGTGCGATATAGGCCTTGAGCGTCTAAACTTTAAACAAGAAAATTTGGGGCTCACCCTTTCGTGACGTGTGCGACGCATGCTAGTTTCTTCGCATCGCGATCAAAAACATAATTAAAAAATGTTCAAAAGTTTTGAGAAAATTTATAATAGGTTTTCCGGGCTCCTTCCAGGAAACCACCAGGAAATTAGTTATTTATTAAAAAGGCGAGTTTAGGCTGAAATATATTTAAGATATCTAAAACATCTCTGGACTTTAAGAAAACGGCAAAGTGCCGGTTTACCAAGTAATTAAGAATTAAAGATTAGCCAATCAGACGCACGCGTTAGGTGACCGACTGTCCATGTGCCATCGACGAGTGTGTGTGCGTTGTTCGGGATCCGACATAGCACATCCGACATCTCACGCCTGTGAGTGTCTGTGTCGTGGTATGATGTACGTTTGGTGTCATTATTGGTCAGTGGATGTCAGGTGATTCGTCTCTTACCTATACTGCCTCAGGTTAAGGCGTCACCAACACACTTACATTCATAGTCTAACATGGCGTGTTGCACACAAAGTGTCAGAACTCTGTAGGCAACTGGTCTCCACACACGAGAGATCTCTCTGTGTCATATTTCGGACGACTCTTGTATGAATCTTTAGTTCCTACTCATTTCAGTTCATATTCGGTTTATGAGCTAGGATGCTCTCTGGTTGAGAGTGACGTGACGCGAATAGTTTTTTGACAGTTCGCAATTTTCTGACTTTCGGTATTCGGTGCTAAAGTGCGTGAGGAATAAATACTCTGTCATAAGGATACCAGTGCAGTATTGTGACTGAAAATCGAGTAGCCGTTGTCCGTTGCATTGCAAACTTTGGTTAATCCGCACAAATAAGGCTACACAAAGTCCTAATTAGATGATTAATCATTCTAATTATGCGCTTAATTGTACCTAGCTAGTGCACGCTAGTACGAAAAAATAACAAGTAATTTTTTAAAGGCGGTATTTTCAAGTGCAAAAACACCCCAGACGAAATGCCTTTGACAACGCCCTTATTAAGTCGATTTAATTTACTTACACTTAGGTTTCATTAATTAATTAACATCATGAAAACCATCGTCAAACTAATTCGACCCCCTAGATGAAAATTAGACTAAAAAAAATTATCCAGTAATTTTTCGTACATGCGTGCACAAATGAGACTTAATAGAGTCCTAATTAGTTGATTATTCTTTCCAATTAGGAACTTAATTGTACCCCACTAGTAAACGCATTTACGGAAAAGTACATGTACGGATAATTAATGTAAGCAAGTTACAAATTAATTACATCATCATAGTAAGGGTGTCGACAAAGGTATTTCGCATGTTGTGTGCTTGCACTTAATAATACATCCTGAATTCAAAAGGATTCCACAAAATTAAAGAGAAGTCTACAGAATTCGAGAGACTTCTACAAATTTCAAAAGACTTTTTTGGAATTCACGAGAATACTACAGAATTCAGCTACCTCAATCCGTCGAGCATTGTTGACTAATTTAGTTAATTGGGGTAAAGATATTTTTTTATTTTTGTACCTGGCCAAATTGTGAAGCTGCACCAGAGAGTCACAACCTATTGGAAAAGCGAGCGGATGGGAAATTATACGAACTGAACTTGTTTACGCACACACTCTTGTCGATGGCACATGGAACTTCGACCATCTACCGCATGATCATCGTACCCTGTGGCCACCCATCTCACGGTCGTGAGGCGTGGCCATAGGTGTAGTTTACTGCGGCTGCACTGGGGAAAATTCTTTGAACAACCACCACAGGACACCCCTGGGAGTGGCTGCACTCAAAATGCAACGTGGCTGAATTTTTTCACATCAAACAACGTCAAAGGATTCGGAAAAATGGAACCTGCTAGGGTTATTTTTAACGCCTTTTCATTAAAATATCTTCCTTAATGATGCGGATAGCTTTTAATTAAACCGTACCCAATTGAAGAGGACATTTCAATTTGTAAAAACTTTAGTTTTTTAATTCCCAAAGTTGGATTTTGGCAATCAAAATGTAAGATGGCATGAATCGTAATCCATAACACACATACTAAAATCATCATTTTCAAAATTGAATTTTTCGTAAATTGATCCAGCTAAAGGGTCTGAAATTCATATTTTGTACCTGTATTCACATATTATATGACCCAAGTAGTGGTTCGATCAAAATTTAAAAATCCGAGAATTTATTCGGCTATATGACCCTATGCGCAATTCCATACCGACCATAAGGGCCCTTTTCATACGAACGCTTACATATGCCCTCTACTAAATTGTACATAATAGAAAATCCAAATAAACCTTTGAGCAAACAGAAACCAGCCGAGTCATTACCTGCTTTCTAATTGTTAAAAACGGATCTAAGTATCGTAAACAATTTTCAATTGACGTTAAAAAAAGGAGGTCAAGTCGGTGCTGTAAAATTTTAATAATATCCAACAATGATGTCAAGCAGGAAACTGTGTTTAATTTCCAGATAAGGCAAGTAGATTATGCAATATGCATTGTGGAAAAGGGATCTATATTAAAATTGCCCATGTGTGGAAACATTAAAAAACTGTTTAGTTTCGAATTTAAATCGTTGAAAATTGTACAGTCTCAACAGGAAAGCCTCAGTAGTTGAAAGGTTTGAAATTAAAAACATAAAGAATTGAAAAGCGTCAGACTGAACCTTTAAAAATGGAAATTTTCATATTAAAAAAGCTTAAAATCGAGCTTATAATTAAACAATTTTGAGATAAATAAGTTCCAAATTCAAAAATATTTGAATATTAAGGATGGTCCTGCGCGCCTGGGTAGTCAAAGTTTGAAAAATGATTTTAAAATATATTTTAGTGTAGTATAAAATACGTTTTCTTTGAAAATTTCAGACTCTTTAGCTGGACAATTTATGAAAAAATCAATTTTGAAAATGATGATTTTAGTATGTGTCTTATGGATGATGATTCGGGCCATCTCACATTCTGACTGTCAAAGTCCAACTTTGAGAATAAAAAATAAAGTTCTTACAAATTGAAATGTCCTCTTCAATTAAATAAGGTTTAATCAATAGCTACCCGCATAGTTAAGGAAGATATTTTAATGAAAAGGCGTTAAGAATAACCCTAGCAGGTTCCCATTTTTTCCGATTCCTCTGGTGATGTTTAATGTGAAAAAATTCAGCCACGTTGCATTTTGAGTGCATGGAGCACGGTCCTCACGATCCTTAAACCATAATCGATAGCCAATATTGATAAACACTAAAAAAGCGAATGCAACCTGGCTATATATTAAGGCGAGACTGCGATCGTAAGTTGAGTAAAGTACTTGTTGCATTTTTAAAAATAATAATGCCACCTGAGAAATGAAAAACGCTTAGCTTCCTAAATTTTTTTACAATTTTAAAATTCTTCTGAATCAAATATAGTACTCTATGGTGAGAAACAAATTGAGATATACTCTTGATTAGAAGTGCCATGTTCGATCCTCGTTAATGGTTTCAAGAATACAAAATGCTAAATAAAAGCATTCATCTTGTAATAATAACAAAAATGTAGAATTTCAAAGTTTTCTCTTTTGAAACTAGTTCAAGCTAGAAATCCTTCCCTATTAAGACGAATTCAAATAGGCAAGATTGAAGTTTAGAAAGAAATAAAGTTGATATCAAATGAGGGAATATAAAGTTGAGGAAATTGATTAATTCAATTGTAATTAATGAAAAAGGAATTAATTTTCAAAGCTTTATCTTTACAAATACTTCAAATTAGACTGTAATTGGTTTCATTTTATGTGATTATTCTTCATTAATGATATTTTTCTGTACCCCTAAAAGTCTTTAATTTTCTTCTTAATTAAATTTTTTCAAATTGCGCTGGAAAAAACCTGAAATATATAAGGATATTTGAAATCGAATTTCTGTAGCAACCCTAGTATAAGAAATGGAATTGAAAAGTTTTCTAAAAAGTTCATCAAAATACCAGTTCTATAATTTAAGCGTGGAATTTAAACAAAATATCTTTTAGAAACTCAACATACCTCCATAGAATGCAAAATTATCTGCATAGTTTTATGGAATTTCTTTTCAATACTGTTTTGTTCAATTTTTGTATGCCTTATAACTTTAACAAAAAATGTAAAGGACCTAGCAGTTCTTAAGCTCATTTCTTAACTTCAAAGTTATTCAATTTCGTTTGTGCAAATATAACTAGAAGTTGGAGTTTATTGTGTGAAACTTTTACTCTGTATTTCTAAAGAAATACATTTTTCGAAATTGCATGCGACTTGTGTCATTTTTGCGATTTATGTCGCTCATGCGACTTTTTTAAAAATCATTCTTGTCGATTCGAGGCCTGCATCATCTGTATGCACTCGTAAGTTTAACAGATTCTTTTTTTGATTGATGTTGAAATTTACTTTGGGGTCTGGAAATAAATTGCTTGATTTTACAATTTAACATACGTTTCAACCTTCATGAATATTTTATTCTAGAAGAACATTATCTACATGGTATACTGTGACATTTGACCAAAAACGGGTATTTTTTAGGAGAATTTAGAAACGAGCTGCCTGTCGTCACTGACATGCAGGGTCTGCCCACCATCTTCAGGTATGTCGACGACATTATCAGGGTCGTAGCAGAAGACAAGGTTGATTGCATTATAGAGTCTTTCAATAATTACAATCACAAATTACAATTCACATCTGCCCAAAAATCCAAAGCATGATATAAGTTTCCTTGACATCAGAATCATCAGACATAATAACTTGTAAAAATCTGATTGCAACCAAAAACTTCGTCTAAAAGAATTATAAACTTTTTATCCAACCACCCCCGACGTCACAAAATAAGAGTAATCAGTAACCTAGTAGACAGGATGTCTTTTTCGCACATAAGGACTTCCATTCAGCCAATGTTAAGAAAATTAAAAACACATTACTAAATAATAATTTTCCCGCGAAATTAATTAATTCGACGAAGAGGTGTTAGCCGTTAGAAATTTTGGTGTATACCAGACTTCAAGAATTCAAAGACTTCAAAGAATTCAAGAGCTTTCGAACACTTCCAAAGAATTCAAGAGGTTTAAAAAAATTCAAGACTTTGAAAAAATTCAAGACTTGAATCGAAAAAACATAAATTGAAAGTGAATTGACGTAAGTTGAAAGGACGACATATAAATTTTGAGGTTATGTTCGAAAGGGTCGAAATTTCTCAACAGTAGCAGCTTTAGAACGTGATTTTATCTTAATGTCCAAGATGCCATCTTTTCCTGTGAGTTTTTCGATAGATTGTCGAATTACGTCCCGCTCGTAATTTCTCAAAGTGCCAAGACGTAACAGTACTAGATTACTATAAGGAAGAAATAATAAGACCAATCTCCGTGTATGTGATCCAAGTGCACTGACAGCACCGCAAATCAGATGGCCGAATAGCGGATTGACATATATTGTCGCGAGCATGCGCAGTGTTTTGAAGTGTCTCCTTTTCGCACTTACGGAAGATTGCGAGTGAGTTTTTGAAACGAGTACGTAATTGTGCAATTATATGTCAAGAAAACGCAGGTGATACCCTACCGAAAGAAAATCTCTGAGTATTCTCTAGGAAAAAATCAGGCCTGTTTCAGGCTCTATTTGAATGATTTCATCTCTAGAGATAATCTTTAGAGATTTGGGTGTTTTTTTACGACCTAATTTGTGGCAGTCGAACCTTGAGGATACCGAAGTACGACAGGCAGTTAGAATGTTTAAGGTCTCGCTATGATAAAACTAATCCCTTTTAACACTTTAAAAATGATTATTTATTTATTAACGTGCATATATTTATATGTGACAACCTATATATTTATATTTATATACAGTATTCCTCTGACGGTGAATCTCAAAATACCATCTGTTTTTACGTATCATTTACAGTTTACGAGATACCCACAAAACATGATATTTTTTTAATTTTCCATAGAAAATTTTAGGTATTTGTAATTGTAAAAATCCGTAAATTCTGATTTTTTAACTTTCGAATCTCTAATTGGGAAATTAAAAGAAAGAAAAGAATTAGTTTTGAAGATCTTACATCTGGCCATTGCACTCCAACTTTACTACCAAAGAATCCTTTCTACCTGGATGCCCAGTGGGGCCTCCTCTTTTAAGTCAGCCTCTGTTATTCCTTGCTATTCATGACAATTTCGATTATATTTACAAAAACAAGTTTATGAGCTTTCAGTAAATTTATGAGGGCTACTTGGAGCTTCAAAAAGTGCTTCCTGTGTATTTGTAGAGAAAATCTCAGAAAATTGACTGAGTCTGAGAATATTTAAAGAATTTTCAGTGAATTTGTATCAGTAGGGTATGTTTTTTTCCGTTACTTTATTTTACAGATCATCTTATCAGTTGCACATCTTAGAATTAAAATTTATATAAATGTTTTAATAACATTTCGAAACTGCTTAGAAACATGTGCAAATGTAATGCAAGTGGTTACTTAACTTATTTATGAAAAGTTTTTAAAATTAGGTACTGATTTTTCTTCCCAATTATATACATAAATAAATGTATACATAATAATGACAATCCAAAATAATTATTGACAGACTTAATCAAAAAAGCAGGATAAGTGCTTATCTCTTATACACGTTTTATCTTTTCACAATCTACGCACACTTCTTTCAGAAGTACTACACATATTATTTGCATATTTACTTCGTGCTTGGAAACCTCCAAAAACATAAGAAGCATAACCTCACAATTGGCTTCATGTTACACAAACTCTCTCACTCACACACTTTTGTGAACGCGAAAAGGAGACAATAGAAACCACTACGCATGCTCGCCAAAATATACGATAATCTGCTATTCGGGCTTCTGACTTGTGGAGCCGTCATACAACTCAGATTCAGAAAATTTTCCCACGGCCATGTGTAAAGTTTAAATATTAATTTTTGAAACAATTTTCATCTTTAAACTGTTAATTTCATGGTACAATCAAAGACGGATATAACGTGGCTCACGGTTCACGTCACATAACTTCCCACCCCACGAACTGGATTAGACTTCGAGCCGGTGGCCAAGGGTTCGATTCCCTATGACGGACTTAATTTTTACTGACACTGAAGCTCACTTGATATTCACATTCAACATTTCCCGCCTCTCCTTTCCCCGAATAGCGTACCCCGCTGTACATATGACTTTTTATCCGAAAATTTTTGAGTCCCTTTATAGCGTCACCACATTTGAGACACTTGCCGTATGAATTTGTTGCTTTTGAAAACAACAGAGGTGATGAAAACGGTGTACATTAGGATGGTGTAAGAAAACTTTTTTTACTAGAGGGCAATGATTCCCCCAATTTATGAGGTTCCCAGAAAAGGAAATTCCATTTTTTTCAAATCAGTCACTGTTAACGTGTGTCCACAGGCCTTTGAAAATTCCCAAAGGATTTATTTATAATAACAATAATAATGAAAAAATAAATTTTCTCAGAATAAGGATAGTTACAGTTAGAGTTGAAACAAACTAAATATTCTACACGGGACTAACCCGGTATATATCATCAATCACGGACGCATTCTTGTTATGCAATCATGTGATCAGATGAGAGTAGTGTGTCTAAGTTGACATATTGGGCAGCCTAGTTTTTTACCCCACCATCCACGGACTGGATGGCAACCAAGTGCATGATGGGTAGGAGCTACAGCTTAAGGTGGGGTCCGAAGCAACAGAACCGCGGTAGAAGTACATTGAAGCAGAGGTACCAGCTGACGCACAGTGGGATAAATCTGGAACTTACTGTTCAAAAACGTCTACAGCCTTCAAGTTTCATGCGATTAAAATTTTTTTTTAATTCAAGCGAATTAAATTTATAAGTGATTGATCGAAGCATCTTTTTAAATTTTTTATTCTTTGTTTTTTTTCAACGTAAAATTAATAAAAACCGTGTTTTTGAGAAAAATATTTTTTCCTTCGTACCAGTGATTTACCTATAATCCATATCGACTTAAGTCTATGCAGGGACACTGTAAGAACATAAATAATTGATAAAATGATTGACTTTTTTGTTATAATTTATGTTAACAAATATACAAGTGGTGTGCTTGACGCTGGAAATTTTTTTTCTCTTAAAGTACGATAAATTGGTAGAGGTGTATCAGAAATGTTCGAAAAATAAATAGAAGTCAATAATTATTATTTTTACAAGCAATTTTCATAACAACATATGGTAATTCCCGTATTTTATAACCTATATAACTGTACTACTCAGCTCATTTGATTTATAATGTATTTATAATTATGTCTCTTCCTTAAAATTTATCAATAAAAACAGTTACTTTTGTTATAAACAAATTTTATGAACAATAACAAAAAATTGTTCATTTTCACAGAAAATAGTACCTTTTTTGTCTGTATAGTTTACTGTACATCAAGAAAAGTTCCTGATAACTTATCATCACAAAATAGCAATCGCCATTGTCATCAACAAATTAAATAAAAACCGATATTCGTCACTTTCACGCAGAATTATTTTTTACAGCGTATCACATTGAAATTTTCTCGTAGAATAAAGTCAACTGCGAATTTTTCTTATGCATTAATATTTATTATTCTTAAAAACAAATTTTATTCAAAAAAATTCGCTTTTTTACGAAAAATTTTTTTCGCTAATATACAAATTACCGTATATGGAGGAAGGTGTCTGATTATGAATTATTTCAAACCTGAAGCCTTAAATAAAATAACAATTACATAGCTATTTGAAATTATACTTTGCAATTAAATGTATTTTACAGAATTATCATAACCTTCCTTTATTCAGAATCAGATTAACTGAAAAATGAAATTATTTTCAAATTTATGTGGTGTAAAAATAATTGTTTCTGCGAAAGTGCCAAATGGTGCATTAAAAGAAATTAATTTGTTTATACCAATAGCGATTATTAGCGTTGTTTTAAGATCATCACTTATAATCGGACACTTTCCTTGACATACTGTAATCTGTAATTAGAAAAAGAAATTTTTTTGCAAAGAAATGCCAAAATGTTGGTTTTGTTTATAGAATTTGTTTATAAAAATTATAAATAAAAATGCATGAGAATGATTCGCAGTTGACTTTATTCTCTGAAAAAATTTTAATTAGATGCGCTATGAAAAAAAATTCTACGTGAAAATGCTAAATAGCGATTTTTATTCGTTTAATTTGTTTATAACAATTTCGATTATCATTTTGTGATGATAAATTCATCAGAAACTTTCCTTGATGTACAGTAAACTATATAGGCAGAAAAAAACATTTTTTTCACGAAAATAACTAATTTTTTGTTATTGTTAATCCAATTTGTTTTTAACAAAGGTAATCGTTTTTATTGGCAAAATTTAAGGAACAGACATAAGTATAACTACCTTATAAGTCAAATGAGCTAAGTATTACAGATATAATGGTTGTAAAATACGGTAATGGTTATTTTGCTATAAAAATTGTTTATAACAATAATGATTATTAACATTCTGATACATCCTGCCAATTTATCGTACTTCCAGAGAAAAGAAAAAAAAAATTTTCCAGCGTCAAGCACACTTCACCCTCTCGTAGACGTTCTCTGTCCTCCCTCCACTAAAATCGGATCTACTCCCTCCCTCTCACCCATACACTCCAGCTACCTCCTCAACCTTTAAATAACTTTTTTCCATACAAAGTTAGGATCATATTAATTGGCGCCCAATGCGGGACTCGAAGTACAATTACATCGTATTTCGGTTCACGATAGAAATCGTGATGGAACTCTGAAAAGGAAGTCTGCACCACAAAACACCAGCACCTTCACACCTGCAACAGTTCATCGATGGCAACGGACAACACCGCACACAGCACAAGCGCGTCCAGAGGTCAGTGGATCACACACGCCCCACGGCAATGCCGACACCCACTTCCATGTAACACGTAAATCACAGCCAACATCGAGACCAACCGACGACGCTGGACAAGTGCGCCCGACACGCTACGATGTGACACAGCATAAACACACATTCAACTTACGGACGACGATGAATAATGACGCCCATCACTCAACAAGTGGACCTTCAGGAGAAAATCAGCCTCATCCAGCCACCGAGGGAGTTGGTGAACAACAACACTGTCAACCAACGCAAGAGAAGAAGATGGTGGAAAACTACATCTTGAAACAATGCAAGCACCAAGGGTGGCAAATACCACCGTGAATTACCCCCCGGATCAGCCGAAGGTTATTCAATCACGCTGGGACAACGGCTCATCCGTGTCTCTTGCCAGCAATCAGTCAAACGCTGCGCCGTTCGACCAAAAGGTACAGCGAAATGAAGCGCCTCTTCCAGGGATCGGCCCATCCATCTCACGAGAGTGCATCCAGTGATGGTGAACAACCACAAACTTTAGAAGAAAGAGACGACTACTCGGTGAAGGAGTCCATCAAATAAGACGAGAATAACGCCAGGGAGCGCTACTCGTTAGAAGATGAAAGTAACGCCAGGGGGTGCTACTCGCTACGAACGCAGCAATCGCGCTACTACAAAGATACGCATCTGCATACACCTCAGCGGAGGCGTAAATCAGGCTAAGATTCTGTAACTACGACATTAATGCTAGATGTACCAATGAAATATTTTTTTCTCTACAGACATTTTATGAAAGTTATAATTTTTATAGCTTAAACATAGATTTTAATAACCGTTAGATTTGATTTTTGAGCTTAGAGTTCCATATTTTTATCTTAAGCTACGAAATAATTAGAATTATTAAAGTCGACTCAAAGCTACAATATGTTTTCTTTTATCAGTTGCCAACGAATAAATAAACGTCTATCCGGGATGGGTGGGATTGTTATACACGACTCGCATAGAGCGAGACTTATAATATTAAATATAGAATCCTCTCGCAGACGACATTTATTCATTTGTAGATGGCTATTTTAGATATTAGCCATTCAAGTATTAAGACTTTGTAAGTAAGAGAGAGACCAGCCGAAACACCCCTTTTGTGGGAAAGGGAGAGTAGCAGAACCGAGTGTAGGTGAGAGTCGCGGGTGCAGCGCCCATGAAGCTCGAACGCGCGCATCTTCCTCCGCTCGCTTTCTTCTCACCCCCCTCAGATTCTCGCAATTCTTGCGGGGCGCCACGGAGATAAATAGGCGAGTTTCGCGACGAAATGGCAGTACGATAAGGGCTGGTATCCGCTATAAGCTCTTCCATCGCTCCCACGGCTGGTATCCGCTCTGGGTCATGCAAACCCCGAATGGTTAAACACCCCATAACACTACCTCTCTCACTCCCAGGGCTGGTCATCTGCTCCGATCAGTGACCACCATTATTGGCCTGCGCGCCATTACGATTT
>JAUMHM010000079.1:20584972-20604078 GCA_032362435.1 Melikaiella ostensackeni
CCACCCCCCCCCCCCCCCAACTTGTATCAACTGACACTCTGGATTTAAACGATTTTTTCTCACAAATAATAATTGTTTGTTTTTGAAATTATTTAAAATATATTTTTATAAGATATTTTTATAATGTGTATACAAATGGAAAGATGAAAAGGAGATTTCGATTTTATTACCTATCTCCCCTTTCCAATTCGGGACGACTAGCCAAAGGCGCAAAATTACTATTCGTCCCGAATTTATGGACGACTAGACGCAGCCTTCAATGAAACGATCAAAGTTTCATTATTTCAACCTGTAAACATCTAAAGTTAATGAATCTTCAATTGAAAATCATAAAAATTAATTAATTTTTAATGGAAAATCTACAAAATTGGATAAATTTTAATCTGAAATCTTCACAACTGAACCATAGTAATATAATGATAATAACCATTTCAAATTAATATATCTTCAATTACAAATTTGGAAAGTTGAAGAATTTTCGATTGCAAATTGTCAAGATTGAAGAATGTTCAATTTAAAATCTCCAAAATTAAATAATTTTCAATTATAAATCTTCAAAATTCAACTATTTCAAAAAAAATTCAAAATTACATCATTTTTCATTTTGCACGTTTAATTACATCATATTGAACTATAATCATTCCAAATTAACGAATCTTTAATTGTAGTTCTTGAAAATCGAATAATTTTCAATTGCAAATCTATAAAATTGAATAATTATCGATCGCAAATATTCATAACTAAAGAATTTCCCATTTTAGATCTTCGAAATTAAACTACATATTCCAAAAAGCGTTCAAAATTCCATTACTTTAAACTGTGAACATTTCAAATTGATGAATCTTCAATTGAAGCTCATAAAAATGATTGAATTTTCAATTGAAAATCTACAAAATAGAATAAATTTCAATTTTGAATCTTCACAATTGAACTATTCTAAAAAAACTTGTAAAATTACATCACTTTGAACTATAAACATTTCAAAATAATGAATTTTCAATTGCAAATCTTAAAGTTAAAATATTTTTCAATTTTGAAACTTTAAAATTAGACTATTCTGAGGAAGCATTCAAAATTACATCACTTTGAACTATAAAAAAATCTAAATTAATGAATCTTCAGTTGCTAATTTCAAGAATTGAAGAATTTTTAATTGAAACTCCATAATATTTAGAAATAAAATTAAAAGTATACAATTGGATCATTTTTTTAAACAAATACCCGATTTAGATTTCAATTGCTCCGGTGAGAATGTAATCATTCCAAATAATAAATCTTCAATTACGAACTTTAAAAATTTATGAATTTTTTATTGCAAATTGTTAAAATTGAAGAATGTTCAATTTTATATCTCCAAAATTGAATAATTTTTAATTCTAAATTTTCAAAATTGAACTATTTCAAAAAGAAATAAAAATTGCATCACTTTTTATTTTGCGCGTTTAATTACATCATATTAAACTATAATCATTCCAAATTAACGAATCTTCAATTGTAATTCTTAAAAATCGAATAATTTTGAATTGCAAATCTATAAAATTGAAATAATTATCGACTGCAAATATTCATAACTGAAGAATTTCCCATTTTAGATCTTCGAAATCAAACTACATATTCCAAAAAGTGTTCAAAATTTCATTATTTTAACCTGTGAACATTTAAAATTGATAAATCTTTAAATGAAGATCATAACAAATAATGAATTTTTAATTTAAAATCTACAAAATAGAATAAATTTCAATTTTGAATCTTCACAATTGAACTAGTCCAAAAAAAACCATGTAAAATTACATCATTTTGAACTATAAACATTTCAAAATAATGAATTTTTTGTTGCAAGCCTTGAAGTTCAAAGATTTTTCAATTTCAAATCTTTGAAATGAGATTATTCTGAGAAAGCATTCAAAATGACACCACTTTGAACTATAAGAAATCTAAATTAATGAATCTTCAATTGCAGATTTTAAAAATTAAAGAATTTTTAATTGCAACTCTACAATATTTATGAATAAAATGAAAAGTATACAATTGGATCATTTTTGTAAACAAATACCCGATTCGGATTTCAATTTATTGCTCCGGTGAGAATGTAACCATGCCAAATAATAAATCTTCAATTACAAATTTCAAAAGTTTGAGAATTTTTTATTGCAAATTGTTGAAATTGATGAATCTTCAATTTTAAATCACCGAAATTGAATAATTTTTAATTCTACATTTTCAAAATTGAACTATTCCAAAACGAAATTTAAAATTGCATCACTTTTTATTTTGCGCGTTTAATTACATCACATTGAACTATAATCATTCCAAATTAACGAATCTTCAATTGTAATTCTTAAAAATCGAATAATTTTCAATTGCAAATCTATGAAATTAAATAATTATCTATTGCAGAAATGCATAACTAAAGAATTTTTCATTTTAGATCTTCGAAATTAAGCTACATATTCCAAAAAAGCGTTGTAAATTTCATTATTTCAACCTGTAAATATTCAAAATTGATGAATCTTCAATTAAAAATCATAAGAATTATGAATTTTTGATTAAATGTGTACAAAATTAAATGAATTTCAATCTAAAATCTTCACAATTGAACTATTCCAAAAAAACCATATTAAATGACATCATTTTAAATATAAACATTTCAAAATAGTGGATCTCCCATTGAAAATCTGAAGATTGGAGATTTTTCAATTTCAAATCTCCAAAATTAAACTATTCTGAGAAAGCATTCAAAATAACATCGCTTTAAACTATAAAAATTCTAAATTAATGAATCTTCAATTGCGAATCTCAAAAATTGAAGAATTTTCAATTGCAACTCTATAATATTAAGAAATAAAATGAAAAGTATACAGTTGGATACATTTTTTCAACCAAATACCCTATTTAGAAATTGACAGTCCTCGAATCGATTGTGAGGTTGGTATACGAATTGACGCACTTGGCGTAATTTGCTGTTGACGTCAGTTAGTGTCAGGTTTAACGAGTCTCAATAAATCAACTCCTTCAAACAAAAGCTTAAAAATTGTGAAATTAATTGAACATAGCCTATAATCCCGAATTCACTTGCATTGATAAGCCGGTTACGAACCGGCTCATCATTGGGTTACGAACTGGCACATCGGGTATGTTCTTCAAATTCTTAATTATTTGATTAATTTATCCTTAAACTTGCTTTCAATAACATTTTCGATTGAAAATGGTTTATTCTTCACGGGAGGAGAAAGTTTATTGGATTCAAATATTGCTTGAGGCTTTCGAATAAGATTTTATTCTTTCCAGGTTCTTAGTAGGTTACGAGCCGGGGCCTTCACATTACCTGTACAAGAATTGAAGTGTATAAAATTTTATGTGAAGCAAAAAAATATCAAATGTTCTATCTCTAAATGTTTCGGAGTTATGACCCTCAGAAGTCGACTTTGTGGCAATAATTGCAAACATTGCTTTAGCTGTAATAGCACCGAAATTATGACCTTTTCAATATGAGCCTTTTTTTATGAAATTTTGTGTAATAAAAATTTTTTAAATGAAATTTCTCGTTTTCCAAAATAACTCATTTGCTAAGTGAAATTCTAGGTGGAAGTTGCCAGAAAATTAATGAAAGGAGACTCAGTTTTGAGTACACCTCGAAAAAAAGATTGCTCCTACTCCAATTGCACCTGAATTATGGCCTTCTGCATATGACACTTTTTATGAGATATGGTGTAACATCAATTTTTTCAATAAAATTTCTCGTTTTTCAAAAAAGCTCATTTCCTGAGCATCTCAGATAAAAGTTGCCTGTAAATTAATTAAAGGAAACTCAGTTTTGAGTAGATCTCAAAAAAACATTGCTTTATCTCCCATTACACCTACATTATGGCCTTCTGAATACAACACTCTCTTATGAGATATGGTGTAAAATCAATTTTTTGAACAAAATTTCTCGTTTCCCAAAATAACTCATTTCTTGAGCATTGCAAATGAATGTTTCCACCAAATAAACTGAAGAAGACTTAATTTTTAATATATTATGTCAACAAACATGTCTCAATGCTCAGGAAATGAGTTATTTCGGAAAAAGAGAAATTTTATTTGAATATTGATGTTACACAAAATTTCTTAAAAAAGGGTCATATTAGGATGGCCAGAATTCAGGTGCAATTAGAGTTAGAGCAATGTTTTTTTTGAGATAGTACTCAAAATTGAGTCTCCTATAATAAATTTACTAGCGACTTTCACCTGCAATGTTCAGAAAGTGAGTTATTTTCGAAAACGAGATATTTTATTTAAGAAATTGATGTTACACAAAATTTCATAAAGGTTTGATATATTTACTAGCAACTTTCACCTGCAATGCTTAGGAAATGAGTTATTCTGAAAAAAGAGACATTTTATTTAAAAAATTGATGCTACACACAATTTCATAAAAAGAGGGTCATATTCAGAAGGCCATAAATTCTGTGCAATTAGAGCTAGAGCAATGTTTTTTTCAAATCTACTTAAAATTAAGTCTCCTTTAATTACTTGACTAACAACTTTCACCTGGATTGCTCAGGAAATGAGCTACATTGGAAAGAAGAAATTTAATATAAAAAATTGATGTTGCACAAAATTTCATTAAAAAAGGTTTATATTCAGAAGGCCATAAATTCGGTGCAATTAGAGCTAGAGGAATGTTTTTTTTCAGATCTACTCAAAATTGAGTCTCCTTTGATATATTTACTAGGAACTTTCACCTGCAATCCTTAGGAAATGAATTATTCTGAAAAACGAGAAATTTTATTTAAAAAATTGTTGCTACACAAAATTTCATAAAAAGAGTCATATTCAGAAAGCCATAAATTCTGTGCAATTAGAACTGAAGCAATGTTTTTTTTTCAAATCTACTCAAAATTGAGTCTCTTTTAATTACTTAACTAGCAACTTTCACCTACATTGCTCAGGAAATGAGTTACTTTGGAAAAAAGAAATTTTATTTAAAAAATTGATGTTGAACAAAATTTCATTAAAAAAGGTTCATATTCAGAAGGCCTTAATTTCGGTGCTATTAGAGCAAGAGCAATTTTTTTCTTTAAGGTCTGCTCAAAATTGAATCTCCTTTAAATAATTTAGTAGCAATTTTCACCAAAGACGCATTGGAAATGAGTTATTTTATTTATTTTTCTAATTCACTCTAAGCTCTACCAAACTAACCTTGAATGCTTAGGCATTCCAGCAAATTTGTTCAAATCAGCTCAAATTTGTCCACATTCATTCCAAATTTAACGATTTCAATGAATTCTTAAAATATTTTTGAATTATTTTCAGTTCACATGAATTTTTATAAGTTTCGTCGAATTCTTCTCATTTCTTGTAAATTCTTCTACACTTATTTGAATTCTATTTAATTTTTTTTTTTTAATTTTTAAAATTTGGTTTCAATTCACTTAAATTCTGTTGAATTCGCCCTGCAGTCTGTTTACTTCCATTTCACTCAATTCGATGGAAACTTTTTCATTTTTAAAATTTCATTCAATTCACTCAAATTCTGATTACATCATTTTAAACTTTAAACATTCCAAATTAATAAATCTTCAATTGAAGATTGAAGTTTCAAGTTTGACAATTAAAAATTCTGTAATTTGAGTGATTGACATTTGAAATTTTTTCATTTCAGAAGATTTAGAATTGAAAACTCTTGACTTCTGATCTTCAAAATAAGCAGAATTTGAAAGTTTTTATTTATACATCTTTGAAATTCAAGAGTTTTTAATTGTAAATCTTCAAAATTCAACTATTTCAAAAAAAAACTTTAAAAATTACATTATTTTATATTGTATAATAATTTTTAATTGATAGCCTTAATCTTTCAAAATTGAAAAATTTCATATTGAAAGCCTTGATAGTTAATTTTAAATTTAATAATTTTGGATACCAGTAGTCTAAATTGTTCAATTTCAAACTTACAAAAGTGTCTGTTATGTTTCAATTTATCGAAATCGTAGAATATCAAATTGAAAGACTAGATAGTTGCACAATTTTCAGTTTAAAGGATTAGTAATGAAACAATCTTCATTTGTATGCCTCCGAAATAAGTTCAAAACAATGAAAAATTAAGAAAATAATCTGTCAAATTCAAGTTTAAACAAAATCAAAATCAATAAAAAAAACCTTTGATAAGTGTGAAATAAATGTAATAATAGAAATGATACAATCTGAACTCCTGTCTGATGAAATTTGTTTTCCCCAAATTCTACCTAATCTAAGATTGTTTGATATGAAACTTTTCCAACTCAAAATCGTTTAATATGTTTTTTTGAGATTCCAAACGCTTTCAATTCGAAGCCTGTAGAGGAAAAGAAAATTTCATTTGTCACTAAGAGAGTTATAAATCACCAAAGTTGATGGTAGTTGAGAAATAAGGGGCTTCTTATTTTCAATTTTACATTATTAAAAGTTTGATAAATTGATGAATTAAAAATGTCTTAATTTCAATTTTAAATACTTTAAATTCAGGACAGTTTTGTTGCTTTGAATGTTTCAATTTTGTAGTTAAATATTCAATATTGAAATTGAGAAGTTTTTCAGGTTTGGATGTTGTAATTTTATTATGAGGATTTGATTAGTTAATAAGAAACTTATTGGCGCATGGTGGTAGACGGAGAAAGGCGAGGGGACAGACGAATCAGTGGGTGGAAAAATTTTAAAGTGAGATGATGGTATAGATTCGAGATTCGAGGATTGAGAGTGGAAGAAAAAGAGAATTTGGGTACCGAGAGAATCGCGGAGCAGAATGAAAAGAGAAATTGGCAAAGGAGGGAGAGATGCCAGAGAAGGAGGAGGAAAAGGCACAAGAAGAAGAGGAAAAGTCAAGAGACAAAGTCGGGGATAAGGAGGAGGAAGATCAGAAAGAAGAAAAGGGGAGAAATGCTCCTATAATGATATCGGAGGGCTTGATAAAGGAATTGCAACAGGAGTGCGAGGATTGAGGTTGGATTGGAAAGGGGATTGGAGTACAGAGGAAGACCGAGAGCAGGATGAGACAAAAAAGGAACGGACGGGTGAAGAGGAGATGGCAAAGAAGGAGGAGGAAAAGATAGAAGAAGAATAGGCGAAAGGCAAGAAACAAGGAAGATGATGAAGAGGAGAAAGAGCAGGAAGAAGAAACTTGGATAAATGTTCTTAGAAGACTATCGGACGAAGAGTGGAGTAAGGAGAGAAGGCAAAAAGTGGAGCAGGAAAATGTGATAGTGGTGTGAAGTGGCATTTTAGGGGGCGACAATGCAGACAAAGTGGTCGCAGGAGTGATAACCTTAACATTGAAGATAATGCCTTATATAGAAGAATGGAACTGGGAAGAAGGTACTGTACTCCTGAAAATGGGTTTAAGGAGAAGCAAAAAAGAGATAATGAGAAGGAAGAAAGGGCTTGAAAAGGAAGGAGTGTATATCTGTGATATGTTGACGGAAAGGGAGGAAGAGGTGCAAGCATGGGTGAAAGGATAAGCGAAAGGATGGGAGAAAAAAGGGTTGGAGGTGAAGATGAGAAGACACGAGGAGAAGATTGGGACATATGGTGAGAAAAGAGTGAGTATGAAGAAAAGGTGATAGTGTTGAGAGTGGAAGGAAAAAGGTACCTCTTTGAGAGCACATGTAGCAGTAGGAGAAATTTTGGTGGCAGGGAGAACGAAGCAGTTTGACTCGCGTCCCTGACCGAAGATAATGTTCGTCTGTGAAAGAAAGGAAAGATGAACGAGATTGCTAGAGGAGCGGGAAAAAGGGGGAGGTTAATAAAACGAGAGAATCGTGAAGGAGGCGGCAATAAGAGAAGGAAGGAGGAAATAGTAATTAAAAGTGAAAAGTGAAAAATTGTTAGTGTCTCATCAAAGGTTGTGAATTAGAGGTAAGGAAAGTAGAGCGTGAGAAGAGGGTTCAAGAAAAACAAATGTGAAAAAAGGAAAGGAAGAGGGGATGGTAAAAGTGTGGGAGGGAGAGCAAGATGAATGTGAATATTTTCTCAAAATTGATAATGAGAATAATTCCTCAAAATTGAGAAAATAGAAATTTATTCGATCATCCTTTCATTTTGAAAATTTTCCACTTTAATTAGTCTGTATTTAATAAAAGTGTCTATACAGAGAAAAAAGGTCGACGTTTCGACACCTCTTTGTGTCATTCTTAAGGCTGTAAAATATAACAGGGGTTTTTCTTTATGTTACAAAACTTGAAACAAAAATATTTGTTGAAACGCAAGTGTAAAATAATTGAAAATATAAATGTTATAAAAACCTGTTTACGTAGAGTTTTAAAAATTCAAAATCCATGAGGTATAAAATGGCAAGATGTTAGAAAAAGTCAAAATGATGTACAAAACTTGAAAATACATTTTTTTTATGCCCTCGTACGTAAACGAACGGAGGTTAAAATTAATTTGAAAACTACGTTTTTTGGTGGAGATAGTGAAAAACAAAACGTTTTAGGAGTAGTTGACGACGTACAATAGTAATCAATCAGCTGATTGATCAAACACAGAAGCAGTGATTAAGGCATAGAGTACATAAGAAGTAAACAGAAACAAAACCTTTGATGAGAAGTGTGGACGACAAAAGCGTAGTGCCTCTAATGAGCGCACCAAGAAGTTTGAAATTCAAAATGGCAAGAGGAAAGTAAATAATTTAAAATGCACTGGTAATAATTGTTGATATGCCATCTTTCAGACTGCAAGTTAACACAAATGTCAAAATATTTTTTTATAAAAATGAATTCGAGAAATTTACGTCTATACGAGATATTTTCTCTTGCTAGTATTTTAATATTATTGTAATTAAAGTTTAAAAAATGGTTATTAGTCCAAGCGTGTTGCGAAAATCCGGTTTCATTGTTACCAATTTCACAATCTCTTTTATGTTCCACTATTCGTGTCTTTAATCTCCTACAAGTTTCTCCAATATAAACTTTGTTGCAGCAATTGAACCTAATCGTGTAAATTACATTAGATAAATTTTCTTTTGCATCCTAGTCTTTTTTATTATTAAAAATTTTTTCTAATTTCTTACTATTTTTTAAATAAACATCAATATTAAACTTTTTAGAGAACCTCTAATTCTTTCAGATAATCCATGAATCAGATGATGTGGGTTTCTAGAACCAATTCGAAATTAAAAATTCATTTTCAGTTTTGATAATAGATAAATATAAAAAATTTAAATTATGGTTTTTGTCATTTTCAAAAGTGAATTAAATGGAATCTTCGATACCATCGAAAATTTCAACAAACTCATTAATTTTGTCAGTGGGAATTATAGTAATAAATATCGTCAACAAACCTTTTATAAAAAACTGGTTCAAAATTTAATTTGGTTAAAGCTTCTTCTCCCACAAATTCAAGTACTATATTAGATATTATTGATGACAAAGGAGACCCCATTAGGCAACCAGTAACTTGCTTGTAGAAATTTTTATTAAGAGAAAAAACTGTGTTATTGAAGACTGTTCTTACTGCAATTAAAATTTTATCTATTGGAATTTTTGTTGAATTTTTATCATTTATGAATTTCTGTTCTGCACAAGTGAAAGCTAAATCTAGTGAAATGCTGTCAAAGATGGACACCACGTCTAATGAAACCATAGGGTGATTTTATCAAATTCTAACATTTTCAATTTTTTCTTTAAATTGCCAAGAATCTTTAATACGAGAATTTGTTGTTGGTAGGGTAGGTTTCAAAACTTTAGATGAATAGACGCTAAATTATAAGTTGGTGATCCAATGGAAGACACTATAAGTTTCCATTTTAAAGTTGCCTTATGAATCTTCGGGAGCGCGTAAGCTTTAGCTATTATTGAAACACGTGTTTTTAAACGATATGCCAATTGATCATTGATGTAGGATTTGTTTTCCCATCTCTTCACTATGTCATTAACTATTGTTTCAACGGAGGAAACCAAAGTTGTATTGACTTTCTCATAGAGAGATGTATTTTTTAACAGAAATTCAACACTGGTATTGTAATCAGTTCTACTTACAGCTATAATAATATTCCCCTTATCCGCTTTTAAAAAAGTTGAATCTTTGTTATTATTCTGAAAATCAGATATTTTATCAGGTGAGTTAATATTTGTGAATTTCTTATTTTCATTATGATTTACTATTAATTTAGAGACATTTTTACGTATTTTTTGTTTATTTTTTTATTGAAAGATTGAACACAATTTTCTAAAGATGCTATAATATTATTAGTAGGATTTTTCTCAGAACTGTTTGGTATACCAAATCTCGTACCCAATGCAATAATTTCAGAAATCTCATTCAGAATTTCCTTATTTCAAATATTTTTAAGGCACTGACTAGCGTTACGGAATTTTCCGTAAAAATAACCCGGTCAAGTGCAGCGCTAAGGCTAGAGTTAAGGAAAATTCCGCAACTTTAGCCCTGAACGAGCTGGAAAGGGGTTGTTCTTACGGAAAATTCCGTAACGGTAGACAGTTCGTATTTTTAAACCATTTATTCAATCTGATATTTCTCATTTTTTCAGATTTTAACTAATTTTTTTTTTTGAAATTCAAACTTCCTAATACAAGACGCTCTTTTTTCATACTTTAATCTATTCAAATTTGAATCCTGAGAATCGAAAAATTTGTATAATGAGTCTTCATTGATAGTTCTATACAAAAGATGTTTTAATAATAAAGTGTAGTTAACTAAGTAAGAGATTTCATCTATTGTGTTTTTAATCTCCCAGTTTGAAATATGCTTTTAAAACAATTTTTTAGCATTTTCTAATTGAATATAAACTTTATAATGACAATTGTGTAATTTAAATGACTTCGTTGAATTAATGATGTGTGCAAGAATAATGGATTCCCTCCTAAATTTGATCAGTAAGATGTGTTGTTCTTTTAGAATAACAAGTCTCCTTGAATTCGTAGTCCACTCACCTATGTCTGACCTAGGTTGCGGTCCATACTTCTGGAATATGTGAGCAAAGTATCCCATGTTTCCCTTACGTGATAGACCAAAGTTAGCATATAAAATGATCCAATGACAGAAATTTATTTGAGAGAACTTATTAAAGAATTAAAGAATAAAGAGCGAGATGCGGTTTGGTGATGTCAGTAAGAGAAGGAAGTGTACGATAGAGACTATATAGTAAAGTGAAAAATTGTCAGTGTCTCGTCGAAGGATGTGAGTCAGAGGTGAGGAAAGGAGAACGAACAAAGGGGGGTCAAGTGAAACAAATTCAAAATTAGGAAAGAAAGAAAAGGAAGTTGTAAAAGTGCGGGAGTGCAGGGTAACCCAGGCGAAGTTATGAGTAAATTGATTCAACGAGCAAGTTGAAACATTTTATCCGTAGACCGGGGAACTCCAGAAGTTTTGAAGCATAAGCGGAATCGACAACCAGAAGTTAGGATCGTTCAGTTAGGAAAAGATAAAAATAAAAAAATGAAAGAGCTTTGAGAAAAGAACAAGATAGGAACAAGGTTAGGCAATTTTTTGAGATTAAAGCTCAAGAGGTTTGAAAAGCCTCGGTCCATCTTCCTTGCTTCCTCCCTTGTTTGCTGATCGATGTTTTCTAGGCCAACTTTGTTGCCGTCAAACCCATATCAGTACCACTTCCAAGGCTATCTAATATCCGATTTGGCGTTTCAAGGGCCGATCGCACGTTAATTGCACTCGATCCATTTCTCGTTAAGTCTACAGCCACACGCCCTGTATTATTATTTGATGCTTCTGTGGCCTTCTTTCTGACTATGAAAATCCACGAACAAACCTCAGGGGAACGCTCGCCACGAAATCAGGCTAAATTACCCCAACTACAGCGGTTAATCTGTGGCGAAAACACCAAATTGTTCAATTACTGGTTTCACCTGCGTCCTCGTTATTTACTTTTTTCTGGTTTCTGTTCAACAAATCTAGATTGTTCTATTAAAATCCTCGTGTGAAAAATAAATTATTGTCGAAAAGGCTCTACAAAATTGAGGAGCCTAATGTGAAATTGAAAAAGCTTGAATCGTTTGCTTGGATAAAAAGCTTTTTATGAGAAAAACGGGTCAAAAGAAATCTGCGCTGAATGACTACCGGTCGAATTGTAGAGTGCTGGAGCAACTGCGATAGAGCAATGGGCTAGGTTCTAAGCTAGAGAGTCTGCTGTCATGCGTTCGCGTCCTTGTACTTCTATTTCAGAAGTTTTTCTTTCTAATTCTTTTTTTTCAATAATTTAACCGCAAATATGCATAAGTATTTCAGAAATAATAATAAATAGCAAATACAAATATTTTTCAAATCGAAAAATTATTATTTCTGCCACAAAAATTTGTTTATCAATAAGCTGATGTTTGTAATATATAATAATTATTTTAAATCAATGAACATTAATGGACACGTCTTCAATAGTTAAAATAAATTTGAAATGATATATTTTGAAGATAAATATATTTCGAGTATGCTATATTATATGTTGCAGACATCAACTTATTGATCAACAAATTTTTGTTTAGGAAATAATGATTTTTTGATTAAAAATCTTCTTTACTATTATTTATCATTATTATAATATTTATGCATATTTACGGTTAAGGTATTGAAAAAAAGAATTTGAAAAAAAATCGAAGAAAGAAAGAGGACACGAACGCATGACGACAGACGCTGCAGCCTACAACTTAGACCATTACTCTATCGTAGTTGCTCGAGAACTCTACAATTCGACCGGTACTTATTGAGCGCGGATTTTTTCCCATCATTTTTTATCGTAAGCCGTTTTTTATCTAAGCAAAAGATTTGAGATTTTTTCATTTCATATTAGGCCTTCTTCGCCCACGAATGAATATTGAAATCTGTGTCCCCCTTTGGGCGCACTCCCCTTATCAGGTATTTTTTCAAAATTATAAGTGAAATTTGGATTCAATTGAAAAAAATGTCATTTTAGTTTACCGAGAAAACTGAGAATATGAGCCAGAATTGTTTGTTGTCCGGGAGTTTGTTATGTTTTCATTTGACAAAAATTGTATTATTTGATCAGATATTCAATAAAAAAATCACTGGATCTGTTTCAAATCAGGCAGGTTTTATAAATCTATACTTGAAGTCGCATTTAATCAAAAAAATTGAATTTTTTCCTTAAAATTCAATATTTTTTTACCTGATTCAGAATTTCAAATTTCCTTTGTGAATTCTTGCAAGGTTTACTGTCCTTTTTCAAAATCTACTGAAAAATTCAAATACAATTCAAATTGAACAACATGGCGGCGATTTTTTTTGAAGTATTTTCACAAAAAACAACAATTATATTTTTTGCCAATTTTTTAACACATCTTGCGAGTTTCATGCTGGTTGAAACATTTCGAGAACAAGAGATTTTTCCTCATGAAATCGATTTTTCGCATTATATAATATAAAGATATTGATAGGTGTCGACCAGTGTAGGAGTTAATGTAGAAGGTGCAAATACATTTTTTTTCGATCTTCTGGTCTTTCAAATTAAAAGCTCTTTATTGAGCTAAATAAAGTTCATGTTCATGTTGGAGTTTTTCTCTTATTGTGACATTAAATACAAAATTAGTGTAATCAATAACATGGTAAATAGAGCTGTAAAATTATCACACAATAGTTTCACTAATAACAATATACACTTAGTTAAAAATACTTTGAAAAATGATAATTTTCCAAATTATTTTGTTAACAAATATGTCAACAAAAGATTAGATCTTACCAAATTTAATAACTCTAACCATACTGTTTCTATCACACAAAATAATAATTCTTCTACTCTTAATAGATTCTTAGTTCTTCCTTTCTCAATGGATTACTGTCGAAATTTAGAAAATTTTCTCAAACAGTTTAATATCACTCCAGTTTCTCAATCCAAAAATATATTTCCAATTGTTATGGCAACTTGAAAGATCCAATCAAAAAAGAAAACAAAACTCATGTTATTTATTGAATAATTTGTTCGGGTTGTGATGATTGCTCTATTGGTCATTCTGAAAGATATTTTCAAGTACGTATTAGAGAACATAAAAATGATTGCAAACATGATCATCGTGGTACTGCCCTTGTTCAGCATTCTCATAAATCTGATCATCTTTTCGATTTCAAAAATGCTAAAATACTGGCTATGGAGTTGAATTACAAAAAGAGACTTTTAAGAGAAATGTTTCACATTGTTAGCAACCAAAATTCAATTAACTCAAGATCTGATACTCAACATATTAATAATCTTTACATTGGTTCAATGAAAAGTACTTCCAATTTGTAAGCTAAAAATTATTTTTTCATAATTTTGTTATTATTTATTTATTTCTTCATTCGATTTTTCTAATAAATAATTTTTTTCAATATTGTTTTGCTTCATCTTTCAGTATCCATGTTTTGACTCTAAAGCGCCATCTTGTATTTCTAAACCGCCATCTTTGTTTTTTATAGTTGTTTTATATAACTGGATCTTAACTAGTTTATGTGCGATTTTTGTATAACCTGCGTTCATCCTATGTCCTTTCTTATTTATACTCCGCTTCATCTTTTTCTTCGAATCCTTACGTTTAACTTTTGGTTAACTTTTGGTTTTAACGTTTGGTTCTGTTCTGTTAGATTGTGGACGCTATGTGAGTGTTTCACCAATTTGCTTAAAAATGTTTATCTTTAGTCCCAATCCACAGACAGTTATCACTGTTTCATTGATTGTAGATCCATTTTTTGTTACTTAACATTTTTTAACTATGAAAAATCGACTAATTTTTTGACATTCTCTAACCTCTTAAAAAATGGTTTGTTTCGTCTCGCTTTTCTTTGAGGTATGTTTTTTGTAACTAAACAAAATTTTCCTTTTGTCAATAATCCTTTTTAAATAATTCATTGTGTTCTTGTATTTAGAAACAGATGATGAAAGTTATGTATTATAGGCGAAGATTGTTTTAAATAACTTTGACATTTGATGTATAATTTCTTACTGATGATGCTTGATAATCGTAATAAGCGAAACGTTTAGGTTTTCTCCAACATGAACTTCATTTAGCTCAATAAAGAGCTTTTAATTTGAAAGACCAGAAGACCGAAAAAATTTATATATTATTTATATATATATATATTTATATTTATATTATTTTCATTTTTATTTATATATTATATTTACATAGCTGTCAAAATTCAAATACTTATAACTTTATGAAAATTTTTTTTCTCACGTCGGAAAAATACACTTTGCCTACTTTCCTTAAAAAATAAAATATTACATTGCCGAGAAATTCTGCAACGATATTGGAAATTTGAGGGTTTATCCAAATCTTGATCAACGTTCTGGTACAAGTACATACCCTCATATTTCATTAGTTAAGATTTTATTAAATTACATTATATTAAATTTATACTTTTATTTTTTTGTCTAAACCTTTAGTTCTAATAAACTTGCCTCTAATTTGTCTATGGTATGACTATCCCCTCTTCTTGATTTAGAAATCACTGAAGACATAAGTAACCGAGAAGGAAGTGTCTAAAGCACACCGAAATATTTTCTTTATGCTCACCGAATTTCGGTGCACCTAGTCGCGCTTTCCCTTTCTCCTGGTAGGAGTGTGACTCAAATTATTTCTGTGACCAATCACAGGGTTGCCTCTCCACGCGTGATTGGAAAGGGGTAGATGTGTGACTAAATTATTTCTCTTAACAGTCACAGGGGTGCCTCCCCACGTGAAATTGGAAAGGGGTAGGTGTGTGACTTACATTATTCTATTACTAGTCACAGGAGAGTCTTTCCGACCCACAAGACATTGAAAACTGGTAGGGATGTGACTGGAATTTTTTCTGTGACCAGTCACAGGAATTCCACAGGTCCCACTTCAGGCACTTCTACACTTTGAACCAACATTTCCTTTTTTTCTCGAAAAATAATGGTTTTTGAGGAAAAATGTATATTAGATAAAACGTGTATTTTTAAAAGATCTGAAACTTTTATACAAAGCTTGTTTGTAAATTTTTATTAATTAATGAAATACAGGGAGAAAAACTAATTTTTCAAAATAGTTTTATCAAGGTTTGACCTTGAAAGCGACATTTTTAGGTGTTTTTAATATTATCTTCGTAGTTTCAAATTACTCAGAGGTAAGCGCTTTTCGAAGGTGCACCTGAAAGTGATCATAAAGTGAGCACAAATAAATACATCCATAGTGAATGCACCCATAGTACTTCGCAGCGGTATTTCGTTTTTAATTATATCATCAAGATTTAAATATTAAATAATTCATAAGCAGTCGTAGAACAACATTTTCCCTTACTTTCTTCATAGTTCTGATATTAGAGTAACATTTTTCCTATCAATATTGAGCGAAGATTTTCATCCAAATTAGGTACTTGGAGTAAATTCTTATTGGAAAAACTTGATATGTTGAGTACAAATACAAAAATTTGATTTCAGATTTCTCCCTGACGTACGAGATCGGGATATTTTCAATTACAGAACTTTTTGAAATGAGTCTTCTTTGGTCGAACATGGCTTAATGTGCAGTTGTACTTTGTTAATCACATATGTTATATAATTTTATTTATAATTCCGATTAATTTACCGAAATGAGAATTACTTAGTTATCCAAAAACCGTACAATATCATCTAAATTTCCGTTACGAATCTTATTTTCAGTACACCTGTTCACTTCAATTATTTCTGGCAAATTTTTGAAATTCTCCATTACCCCTTATTTCAAAGAAGTTGGACTGTAATATATAATAATAATTTTGATATTCGCATTACTATCTGATTAAAAAATATACAGCAAAAAGGTAAGTTCTTACGTTTCCTTGTTTTATTGAACTAATACTGCAACTTTATCATAATATTGCATCTGACGAGATTCTTAAAAATCAATCTAAACAAATCAAGTCTAAAAAGATTTCTTTAAAAATTTTAGAAATTGACACAAACTAAATTTTTTAAACCTCATTCAATGACTTGTTAAAAATGTATCCGAGAAATTTGTGGAAAATTGCTAACTAGTTCCTCTAATTTTTTTAGATATAACTAGCTGTTAATTTCTTGAATCGTTATATTTTTCTGAAAAAAGCAATAGATCTCTTTGTGAAACTAGCGAATATCTTCTGGATCAATAAATTATTTAATTACAAAAAATATAAATTCTGTATCTCGAACTATTATTAAAACAATATGTTAATTAAAGTCTCAATTGTGTTTAAGTTCATACAGTTTTATATGTCCATTATAAAAACTTTTTCTTATTCTTACTGTTCTCTTCTCCCATGAATTCAAATTTTTCTGTCCTTTCGATGCAAAAATCGTAGAACTTACACGCAGCAGTATAGAAAAAAGTTCCTCAGTTTTTAATTTAATTATTTTTAACTCAAAAGTGGGAAGAATTTTATCAGATCTGTAGGTTAAGATTAATGAAGGATATTATGCACCAGCCAACAGTCGGAAATAAAATATACTTTCAATTAACACTGATTGAGCTGATTCATTTGAATTTCAGGAATAAGTTTCTATAATGAGAAAACCTTATATTCCGAAGTTCACACTGTTGAAAAAGCGGAGTTGAAGTAACTCCGATTAGACCCTATAAAAGTCCCATTATTTGTGGTAAAATATATTTTCCAATCGAAGTTAAAAAAAAAATCAGTATGGATTTAAACAAGGTTTTTTACTCTGGACTGATTAATTTTTACTCCAAATAGAAAAACATCAACTCTGAAGTACGAATTTTTTAAAAGCCGCACTGCAATTTTTCTACAGTGCAGATACAAATGTTGGAATTGAGTATTCACTATAGAAATACAATATAGTATGATACGGAGTGTCTAGGCACACCGAAAATATTTGGTTTACGCTCACCGAATCTCGGTGAATCTAGCTACAAAAAATATTGTGTGCAATAAATGATGAGAGTATACAGTTTTAGTTCTTATGAAGTTCACAGTACTTGCCATAGGCTCATCTTGGGGTCGTTTCCGGCTCACTTTCGACTCTTTACAATACTATAATAGCGAATTTTGGTCTGAAGCAGCCAGTGAGATGAAATGAATAATATCCATAATTAATCAATAAGAAAGCAAATTAATATCGATTTTCAATCTAGATAAGTTTATTAATTCAATACAAATTATGGAAAAGTCATTTCAGCTATTGAATAGTACACTTGCATTTCTATTATTATCATTAATTCTTTATATTTTACTAAGCTCTCCTTTCAGTCTTTGACTAATAGCAGAACGTAACTCAATTAATTAAAAATAAATAAAGTTTACTCCTGCAATTTCATCCTGCGTCAAAATGATCCCTGGTTTGAAAAAATATATATATTTCGGAGTCCCAAGGGACTTATTTGTATATAAAATGCTTAATTTTTAAAAATAAAAAGCCTATTCATGGATATTTAAAATGTATATTGAGATATGGACAAATAAAAGTGGGAACTTATTGCTGTGGATTTTAAAGCCACATTTGACTCCGCGAACAGGAGGGTCCGATGGAAGACCATGAAAGAGAGAGGAATAGATTAGGATTTGATACAGAGCATAAAAGAGATATTCGTGGAGACCAAGATAAGGGTGAAGATAGGAGAAAAGAAATGGGAGGAATTCTGGATACGAAGGGGACTTCCCTGTTCTGTTTAGAGTTCTGTTGGCAGACTTGGTGGAGAAGATAGAGAGGAAAGGAAAAGGGGGACAATATTGCATAGAAAAAAATTTTCATTTTGAACCTTTAAAATAGGCGTCAAAATTTTCTGCCGCAAAACTTAACGACATTCGTTCACATTGAGCAATACGAACATTGAAAGCAATTCAATTTTTTTCAGTTATGACACTGCACATGACAGCAAACCTAGCTGAAGTTCAAAATGCGTTTGTGAGAAAATTATCTGAAACAAAATTGAAAACTTAGTTTTTTTGAGTAGGAACAGGCAAACTGTATTCACTAGAATAAGTGGATGATGTAGTTCTACACGGAGAAAATTTGACCGGTAATCGTTATCGAAAGTTGTGGTGAAATTTGGATATGGTGATGTTTCGGTAAATTGTCACGTGCGGCACTGAAAAAAAATACATTAAAATCTAACGAGCTGCGAAGGGATTTATAACAAATGATAGGTATATTTTCCTAAAAGCACAGGAAAAAGTATTTTGCATGGACTGGACTGTTTACC
>JAUMHM010000079.1:20604178-20615264 GCA_032362435.1 Melikaiella ostensackeni
AAGTGAACTGCAATGTTCAGGAAACGTCGGCAAGATTCGTAGTTTTGCACACGATTGAAACCCGAAACATCTCCTTTTTACTATGTTAAATTGTAAATGAGAATGATTAGTCCAAGCTTGAATAATTATGTTGAATGTTTCCGATTTCTTACAACGCTAGATTCGCTTAGGTTGCGTAATTCTCTTTTCGCTTTTAGGAATCCACATCCAGTTTTAGAATGAAATGATTTAAATTCTGATTTGCTTGGAATTAGAAGCAGAGTAATAGATGCAATTCTTGATACTCCATCAGTGGAAAGTTTTATCTCGAGAAATTTCATTACTGAGACTTATTTTCATGTATATTATATTAAAATAATAATTACTAAATTTTCTGGAAATAAAATCATAAAGATATCTACAGAGTCCACATTTAGCAATTATTATTACTAAATAAAAGAGTGAAAATCAAGTAATGTCACAATATAATGACGGAAAATCTGGAATTGTTGACAAACTACCAAATAAAATAAAACATATTTTTTCACGCAAATGTTTGACGATTGAAGAAGGAAACGATAAAAAGTAGAAAGTCCACAGATAATTTTGGGAAAATTTGAAACAAGAATTTTTTTTAATATCTGAAAAATCATTAATCAGAGTATAACTTTCTAATTTCCTATCATACTTACCCGTATTGACCCTAAGCTTTTTTTTGAACATATTTTTACTTAATATTTAAATTTTGATAGTCTCCAATGCATTAGCATTCAAAGTGATAAGTGTTATAAACTTTGTTTGAATTTTAACTAGATGAAATGCAAAATAAAATAGTTGCACATTTTTGATAACATATTTGTCATTCCAAATTAATTTCGGAATTCGACACCGGTAAACTTTGCATTTCAAAGTTGTTAATTATAATATATATATTACCATGACAACATGCTTGAGAATGGTTTTTAATGTATAATGAGGGTAGTGGTAACAAATAATATTGAGCGGTGACTTTTCAAACTCCGCTCTTCGTTTAAAGGTGGACATAGATGACATGACGAATTTCAAAATTATAAAATAAATTAATTCGAATGGTTTCTTTATAAAAATTTTTATACAAAATTCTTTAAAGATATATTCACAAGATCTGTGCAACGTATAAGTTTAATATGATAGTGCTAAAAAGAATAAAATTCATAAATTGCGTCGCTCTAAATTTCTGAAAAGAATTTCTGTAAAAATAATACACATTTTTTGCTAAACTTTTATTAAAGCATTTATTTTTTACCTTTTTAAGTACTACATGATGAAGAAATACACCTACAATCCAGTTTCTTAGAAAAAAGTAATAAATTATCAAAGGTGGACATAGTTGAGAGTGGACGTATTTGAATTTTCACTATATTTCGTAAACAATCTTTGTTTTATTAAAAGTTTTAAATTGGCTTACGAAAAATACTGAACTGAGTCGAGATTAGACAGAATTCATGTTGAAACAACATGTAATATAGCCTTATATTCTTGAAATATACGTAAATAACTGCGGTAGACGTAGTTAATGCGAATTTTGGGGACCAGGATAAATATATTTGTACAGAATTATTTAAACAATTTAAATCATTAAAAACAATTTCTCGTAAGTCATGAATAGTTTTTAAAGTCACTAGTCCAAAAAAATAATTTAAGTATCACTATAAAATGTTTAGAAACATCAATCGAAGTCTTTACTTTGTACCAGGGACAAAGCACTTCATTTATGTACGATATTTTTAAATTAAATAATTCTTGATAGGAGTCACCTTAAGTCTGAATTTTTTTCGTGAAACCTACAGTTCAGGACACCATTCACTTAAGAAAATATATATAAAATATCATATTTCATGCATGAAGCCTATGCAGCTAGCGGGGGACAAGTATTCCGTAGTTAATTTGAAATGACCCTTATGTATTGGGAATTTTTCTATCGACCTGAGAGAATCAGGCCGTTAGACTAATTTCGAGCTCAAGTTTTATATTTTGATAACGGTCTAAAACGCTCTAGGCTGTTAGACAAAAGGTAACAGTTTGATGGAAGATTTTTCTAATAGCCGGCCGTTAATTAATGACTAGAGATGTAAACTTTATACATTTTAGAATGCTGAATATATTTTGCGATAAAATTCAAGTCTTTTATATGGTGATTATGTGGTAAAAAGACTGATACTATACAGGTATTATGCGGATTAAAATACAGATTTATGCATTGTCATGCATCCTAAACTAACTCGCGGTCATAATTTCGTGACAAGAGAAGGTTAAGAATGTTCCATTGCCAATAATCTGACTGCGTTTTCTACCGAACAGCTTTCATCACAAGAAATTAGAGCAATTCACATTTTAAACAACAGAGGAGAAAATAAATAAGGAAGAAAACAAATATTGCAGCAATTTTCTGTATTCTTAAAAACAAACTTCTATTTACCTTAATAAAAAAATGATTGTACAACTTAACAGTGCGTTCACATTGGTCATTACAAAGCACAAGGTTTATCTATATCAGATATCTGAGATTTCTCTCACCTTTGAGTACAATTCATGGTACATAGGGTACTTAGATCCATCAACTTTGATTACCAGACCTGATGCAGGAGTACTATAATCAACCACAAACATATCGGAAAAATTAATTTAGCCGTGCGCGGTCGACCATTTTCGCCGTGCAGCTCCAGAAATACATAGACGATTTATGGGGCATAAATGCGAAAACGCTTCATGCTGCATTTGGACCCGGGTTATGCGATATTATGCGACTTCAAAATCGGGTGGAATGGTCCCAAAACATGATAAACGACTGATATTCCATCACTTTTACTACTTTTAAAAAAATATGCAATTGGGCACTTGCATAAAGTAGACATACTTACTAATGACCTAGGCTTTTTGCGTATGACCTGATTTCCCTAATGGCCTACGACATATATACTGATTGTGTACAGTTACAATATTGAACCGCCGCATTCATTGTAAAACGGGATACAAAATATTTTTTGAATGAGGGAGGGAGGGATTATCATAGCAGAAAGTTTAAATGAGCACAAGGTACTGAGACCTGCGCAGTACTCACCCACATTACAGAGACCTACGCAGTAAGTACTCACTAAGGTGTACCAAAAAGGGGAAGTTTCGAATTTCGTATCACATTAGCAGTTATATTATTTTTGAGGGTATTAAAAGCATACTTACTTTTTTCAAATTTTTTGATGTGTTAACATGTTAGACCTCGATATGGGAAGTCGCGCCTGAGTTGAGTGAAACCATGGCTCGAAAGTGTAATGCGAGGTGTCTCCACAACGTGGATGCAGCATCAACGTGATTCATACTGTGTCGACACTATGTCGATTTATAAAGTCCTATTGTGGAGAGACCTTCAAGACTCTGACACACGCGTTGTGTCGTGTGTCTTGCTGCTCTTCACCCGCTCAAAGCAGCCCATCAATTATTTTTTTGACTTCGTATACAGTATTCTTCTACATATTGACATGTGTATAGAAAAGTAATTATATATATATTTTATATATTTTTTTATATTTTATATTTTGACTAATTTTTTTGACTTCGTACAGTATTCTTCTATACATTGAAATGTGTATGGAAAAGTGAGTTATTTTTTTGACTTCTGCGTTATGTAAGATTTCAATTGCATTTAACGTTTACCGAAGATGTTTACACATAAATTTGTCTTGGTTCGTAGTTTAGGACGCACGTGATGTTTTTTTAACAACAATTAGATGGTATGTTTTGCACTTTAATTAACGTCTATCAATTTACTGATCACTAAAAGATGAGAGAACAAGTGAGACTGTGTCACTAATACGTCTGCCTATTCTTCAATGGTGAATGACCCCGTGAACAGTAGGGTGGTCAAAAAATATCAAATTTTGAATTTTCGAAATGTTTATGCACTAATGCATTCCTATCGCAAATATAATATAGCATAGTTTTTATTAGAATTTTTAATTAATATTTAGAGGTGGCGCAGAGCTGCTAAAGTTCAGTATTTTTGAATCAGAAGCCGAGCACTTCTTCGCAAGTTGTTCTTCTTGACACTAATTTTAATCCCAATACACCCTTTAATAGCTTTGTAGTCTGAAGCCTTCAAAATTTGTATGGCTGTACTGAGCATTCTTCCTGGAATTGGCATGATACCAAGTAAGAGCAAGCTAACTTTCTTTGACACCATTTCCTATTGCGATTCTGGGTATAGGTATCGCTTTCCTTTTTTATGATGGTTGTAATTCTTTCAAATTTTCTGCCAAAAAGAACCTGAAGGAAAAGAACTCAAGCAGCTTGACTTTCATTACGATATTTTTTGCTTTTACTATCAATCTATCTCTTCTATTTTTTCAGTATCTGCTCGTGATAAAATAAACTTTCGTTCAGAGTAAATTATTTCAAATAAAAAAATTATATACATGAATAGATATAGGTCTCTGAAAAGTGTCAAAATGGCAATATTCAATATTAAATTACAGCTTTAAATATAAAGTTTCCTGTTTGTACATTTTTGGAAACTTATTTTGAACATGTCATAAAATAGCTTGCGAATGGGCATCAATGTCCGCTATTATTAAGGTGGTTAAAAAGAGAAATGAAGAAGGTGTTTTTCCTCATGTCTTTCGGTGGATTTGTCTGAAACTTGGCAATTTTGTAGGTTATTAGGGTCTGATCAAATATCCGAAAACAAAATTCCAAAAAATGGACAGTTTTAGCGCTATACGGCGCTTAACGGTAAATAACAGTGAGTGAGAAGCATTGTTATACCATTTAGAGTAAAAATGATGTGAGCATAAGAATCAAACATTAGGACGTGGTAGATATAACGTGCGGATATCTCCGTGACGAAAACAGCGCGCTTTTCGAAATAGCCTAACGTTAAGCACTCAAGGTGTCGACGTAACTGATACACTTACATATTTGAGGGTTGAAACGATGCCAAAGTCAAGTGAAAATCAAATGCGGTTATACCAATGATACATGTCAAGCGCTGTGGGTATAACTGATACACTTACATCTTTGAGAATTGAAACGGTGCCGAAGTGAGGTAAATATCTAACGCGGTTAGTCCAATGATCCATATCAAGCGCTCCTTGAAACATCTAATCCTAAGCACTCAATATATGGACTTAAGGGGCACACTCACTGCTTTGCGAGCAGAGACAGTGCCAGAGTGAGCTCGGTATCTAGTGGATTGATGTCTATGATATGCATCAAGCGCTTTTCAAAACGGCCGAACGCTAAGCGCTCACGATGCGGACATAACTGATACACTTACAGCTTTGCGGACCGAAATTTATGGTGCTAAGGCGAGATGAATATTAAATTTGATTATGACAATGATGTATATATATAAAACGCTACTTGCAGCAGCAGAACGCTCAGTGCTTGATGTATGGATTTAAGGAAAAGATCAACTGTTTGGCGAGCAGATACAGTTAATATTACGGATAATATTAGGCGCTGTGCGTTTCCTGAAATGTCAAGATGTGAAACGTCTGGGTCAGTAGACTCTATATTATTTGTGGCAGTTGATTTGGGTTTTCGTGTCGTTCTCTACCAGCAGCATCTATAATCCTATATAATAGTATCATTAGAGGACATGTCTTGCATGTACACTGTACAGTAATAGCCAAAAATCTTCTCTTCATTACCTGGTTTTTTATCATCATCACCATTGAATGCTGTCCAGAGTTGGTACCTCGTCACATTTCGATAACAAGAGTATACTCTCATTCTGATGATGTTTTTATCTATCATTATATCCAATTGGAACTCTTCATTTTCATCGTGTTGCAGCTTGTCTTGAATATAAGATGGAGCAAGTTCAAGCTGATATACGTCAAGTGTTATGACGCGTAGTTTGTTTAATGGAAGGCGAGGGAACTGATGTAGTTGACCTGCATTCAGACGATTCCGTACCGCATATTGTCCACTTCAACTCGTGCTTGGACGACATTGACTTTGCGAGCCTTTTCTAGATATTCTCTTGTTAAATGTGCATTTGCACCTTCCACTTCAATAACAGGATCATACCGGTTGATAATTGCACCACTGATGCGAAGAAAATCTCTCACATTTTGCAAATAAGGAATGGGAGTCGTTTTTTCAGAAAACTTAAAAATTGATTTGAAATGTCCATTTCTAGGTTCTACTATCCATCTGGACTTTTTTATTAGCCGAGACTCGTTTGCTTATTCTATAGTCAACTGCCTTTGTCCTGATTGCAGTAACGCTGGCATCTTAGACATAATGCCCAAACGCCCTTAAAGTGGTTGCACATCTACGTACCCTCGATCCTATATAAAAACGTCGCCAACGTTAAAAAGTTCTTGCATGCACCCTCCAGATCCCTTTGAAATTCGTTTTTCAGGATTTGTGTCCTATTATTAAGTGAATCAGAAAAAGACGGTTATTGTATTTCTAGGATATATCCAATTGGAGCTACAATAACAGCAAGTTTCAATAAGTGACGACCTTTATGGGTGCAGAATGATTGTCGAAGAACATGAAAGTTTGTACTTTAAGGTATGTTAATATGAGTGCCATCTAAGAAAACAGTAGCTCTAGGAATTTTTGGTTGTGGATTATACAATTCTTTTGCAAATTTTGTCACATATCTTTCAATAAAATTTTGTCTGGTTATTGCAGTAAATCGAATGTTTTCGGGAACAAATCGTTGCGCCAGAGGCTCTCTGACAGTAGCAATGGCCATGTCTGCAGCTTGTCGGCTCGAAAAACGAAAAATTATCTTTAGAAAATCGTCATAAAGTCCCTGGCGCATTTTACACAAGAAAGTTAGAAGATTCTCTTTCAGCACGTATCTGTAACCTCGTCCATGCAAAAGAGGAATAGGATCGCAAAATGTGAATAATTCTCGAAATTGTTCCTTATTATAGGAGAAAATGTTGACAATTCTTCCTCAGTAAAGCTGTTCTCGCCAGCTTCAATTATAAACTGAAGTTAAATATTTATTTAAAAATTGAACATCGTTATTAGCGTAGTTACAAGCTGAACGTTTATTGTATGTTTTAATTTTTGGAAAAACCACTTGACACTGTAAGCGAAAAAAACACTCATATGGTTTATTACGAGCGGAATTCCTCTATGAGTTTAATCTTTGATGAAAAGCGTTTACTGTATTTTTATTATCTTCCATTATATAGAAAATCACTTTATTTTCTCAATCAAAAAGTTTGTTCTTTGTCACCGTAATCTCAGCAACGTATTTTAATCGTCAACTTTTTTTTTTTTTGCATTTTCCGAGTGCTTTTTGAAGTTTTAGCTCATGCCTTAGATTGTTTATTTATGTTCTCCTTTAAAATGTTGACTATGCATCCATAATCCATTATTATCCAAATACTTGAGCCAAAGTTAAAAGTATAACATTCAGAAACCGAATTCTTTCCTATGTGTTTTTCGACACCTTCGACTGCGTACACCGCTTAGCACCGTATAACGCTACAGCTGTCCATTTTTTTTGGATTTATGTTGTCGGATATTTCATCAGACCCTAATAACCTACGAAATTACCAAGTTTCAGCTAAATCCACCGAAAGCCACTTTCTTATGTATTTTGTGCGGTGTCCTTTGTGATAAACCCATAAGAACTAAAAACGCTCAAGTTAAACGCTTACAGTTCAGATTTTAAACACTTATTCTTAAATCCATCAAGAATATTTTGTTACAAGTTTGAAAGTAAAGTACAAATTTTGAATATGTTTAAAATGACAAAAACTCAATAAGAAATTAAAATGCAAAGCGTAACATCTAATTTTTGTTTAAAAAAATTGAAAAAAGGAGTAGGGTTTTATTAGCATCAAGAACAATCTGACTGCTGGTGTGATACGGAATTCGCAATTTCCCTTTTTTGGGAACACCCTAGTACTCACAGTACTTCGGCCAGTGCAAGTAGGCACCGAAATAAGTACTGTTAGTCGGCTCTCATGGGAAAAACATCTTGGTTTCCTCATAGGTTCTGATATTTTGACAATTTTTTTTAATCTTTAATTTTTATTGTTTTTTGGCGATGGAATTACAGTTTTTAATCACTAGTCTAAACAAAAATGGTGTTAATCTTCAGCTGTGAAAAAATTCCTTTCCAGCTAAAGATTAAAACCATTTATCAGTTATCCTCAGAATATCCTTATGATATCCCAAGAATCAGATCCTTGAACTTCGGGTAATCGGATATCAATTTTGGTTTATACTAGTAGATCAAACACTGTCATTCCATCGACAAAGAAATATTTCAGTACCCTAGTCAACAACATAACATCAAAACTGATTTCAATAGAAAGAATGAAAGATGAGAAAAAAAGAAGAAAGGGGATTTGGAAGTCGCCTTGTTTTTCTTCAGTTGTTTTTTTTCTTTACTTTGAACGAAGGTACTTGAATGTATGCTTTTCCGAATTTGGTTTTTGATTATAGGAGTTTCAGAGTTTTTTAAATTTCTGAGAATTTTGTTATTACTTTAGACACCAACTGCGCAGGTATACGTAACCTACTAACCTAGTCATAACCTAGTAACTTGGGTATCTACAGCGCTGGTCAAAGTATATTGGGGGACTACTTCGAATGCTTCGCGAAACGCAACGCTATTGGTTCTACCGATTAACTCCAGAGGAAACCAGAGCGCGCATCTCTCCACTTGGTAGCTGATGCGCGCAAGAAGACTATTCTCTCGTTGAACACTGTACAGTGCCTTTAAGGTAGTTCTCGCGCTGCCCTCGGTATCAAAAATTTTTGCTTATAGTACGTGGTAGTAATTTGGAAAAGCTCGGGCTATGCCGGGATAACTTTTAAAGGAGTCTGTACTTAGAGCAGCATGTCACATGAAAGCGCTCACACAGGCACAGTCATACCATGAAACAGTGCTCATGAATGCGTCGAATTTTTCTAAAATTCAATACTTTCCATGGTTATATTTACAAAACTAAACAGCCAATGGGTCTGATTTTTTTACCACACCTAACTAATATCCATTTTCTGTCTCCTAGTTTTGTATCAAAATCTGTCGACGCGTTTAATCGTTAAAATTAAACGAGTAATGCTTACAACGAGTCTGACAAAGGCGATACGTACAAAACTTGCCGACTTTGATGTCGATTATCTTTACTTGAAAACGGTTTATCTCCGTAAAATTTTCATGAACAGTTAGATATCACTGTTCTTTTTATTTAGTAAAAATTTTACAAAATTCTACCGGAAAGTCGATTCGCGCGAAAACTACCTTAAGCACATTTACCATCGATATCATTAAAAGTTTTGAAATGCTGCATTTTAGTATTTTCGAAAAAATAGAACATGACATTAAGAAACTGATAAAACTAAAGAGGCTCAAAAATTAAAGAAAGGAAAGGGGAAGGACAAAAGGTCGATGAAACTCACCATGATCCTGACTCATCGACACAACGGCAGGACTAGTGTTTGCACTATTGGCTGCGGCGATATTGGTGTTGGTCCCTTCATCCGCTGTTCTCTTGAAAAAATTATGCTGTAGCGCATAGTAAGGCGTAACTCTCGTTTTTGGATCGAAATCCAACATCCTTAGAATGAGATCCTTGAACTTGAGGTAATCGGATATCGAATGTCCAGGTTCCCCTAACCTTCTTCCTCCAGGACCTCCGCTCTCAACGCCTAGAATGTCATGTAACCGCCTCGTACCAGGCTGTTTGTACTTCTTTCCATCCTTAGACTTTTTCAAAACATACGAGCCGTCCGTCGGAACTTTGTCAAAGTATTTCCGCGCTTTGTGCGCTTGGTCCAGAATGTGCTTTGGTGGCATACCCAATACTTCTACAATCTTATTCATTTGATCCACCTGTCGAAAAATATCATGTTTAGGAATATATATATTGAGATTTTGTCTTCAAGTCAACAGCAGGATTTCACCGGGAGAGGGTGCCATTCCAGAAAATGATACCCGCTCCCGACGAAACGGCGGTATAGTTTCGGCTGTATCCATGTCTCACGACCGAGAAAAAGGTTCTCCATGACTGGTATGAATTCGACCATACGGTATATATACCTATATAGGCTTTTACATGAGTATAAATCACCAACAATAGTCGAGAAACCTGTGGTATTTCGCAGCGAGGCTAGAAAATTAGTGAAAAAGCTATAAAATGGCAATAACAAAAAAAGTTTAAGAACAATATGAAAATTGAAAAAAATTTTGGTCGTATATGACAAAGTTTTGGACAAAAACGATCAATTTCGAAAACCTCAATGCTTTTACATTTGTATAATACCAAAGTTCAAGTATTATTAATGTGAAAGAGATACAGAAAAACTCAAAAAAGAGTAACGTACTACTTCAACGGCTCCAAACTTACCTCATTGGCACCACTGAAGAGCGGTTCCCCTGTATGCATTTCTACTAAAATACATCCTAGACTCCACATGTCTATCGCAAGATCATACGGAATTCCTAGTAACACTTCTGGTGATCGATAAAACCTAGATTGTATGTATTGGTATATCTAGAAAAAAAAGAAGAACAACATTATTTCCATATACAAATTATTCAAATAAGTCATCCTAACACCAGGGTGACCACTAGGGTAGTCCAAATTTATACCTGATGAAACTTTTATTTTAATTTTTGGTGAACGATCACCCAAATCTTTTTGATTCCCGGCAAAAACTTCTCTCCAAGCTTGGGCCAAATCGGTTAATATTAAGCGCCCGGGCCCTTGAAGTTAACATCGCTACATCGTTAACATATTTATTATTGACATTTTATAAATTAAGTTTTATAAAATGTCAATAATAATCGAAGAATAATTTACGCCTAATAACTTTTACTTTTGACCCCCCCCCCTGAAGCCATTTGTATTGTGCCCAGAAAATGCCAAAAAAAATGCAAAATATCAGTTTTATGTAAGATTCATGCCAAAGACGACATTTCAAAAACATTTTTCGGCATAAATTATTACAATTATTAGGTAATACACAACTTTTAGAGTATTTGTTGAACAATTGTTAATTGTTTAAACCAGACCTGCCCAACGAGGGAAAATTCACTACGAAACCATATGGAGCGCTGCCACTTCCAGTTCTTCCGAAGAGCTAG
>JAUMHM010000079.1:20652688-20671771 GCA_032362435.1 Melikaiella ostensackeni
GAGCATATGTAGTCTAGGCCCCGCCTGCTTGTGGTTCTGAATTAATTTCCAGAATAAGAAAGATTACGTTTTTCGAAATTTCTCTGTCCAATAGATGCTCAGATATCTACCTGCAAGTGTGTCAATTTTTGTGTAAATTTAATTGTCTATTTTGCTATAACATGAAAAAGGTTAATGGTAAAAAAAAGTACAAGAAGAAAAAAGTCTTGTCTGGGTTCAAATCTATTGAAAAATATTTTATAAGATTTTTTTTCATTATAATATATTTTTCTAAGAAAAGTGTTTAAACAATCAACTAACTTTTCGAAAAAGCAACCTGGATATTCATAATGAGGGGACGTTCCTCGACATTTTAAGCTAGAGTTACCCTCTAGACCTCTCAGTGCATACAGAAGTATTAGATTATGATAATAAATTTCGAAATTCTTGAAAATATAAACACCTAAAAATAATATTTAAGCTCGAATATTTTCAGGTCTCCTCTTTTTTGTGTCAATGAAATGCATTATTTGAAAAAAAAAGAAAATTTGAAATATTTGAAAAAAAGTTACTCTTACCAAAAGTGCCCTGTTTCTAGAAAACTACCCATATATGTCTGAGATCTGTCGATTTCGAACATGTATATTAGAAGACTATTTCAAATATCTGTACAAAAATCAATATTTCGAATATGTTAATAAAAAGACTATTTTGAATGCCTATACATGTAATCGACGTAATTTACATTTTCTGCTGAACCACAAAAACAACGCTTAACATGCCACACCGGTAGGTGCCATAAAATACATTCACTCATTCAGCTGACTTCTTGTAAAGATTTTTTTATTTTTTTATTTTTTCATAAATAAGTACAAGAATAGCCGCCATTTTTCAATATAGCGGCCTTATATAATTTTCGCTCAATATCACACATTTACAGGTCCATCAGCAGCATATCAGTAAGGGTTTCGGTCAATTTTCAGCTTGCTACTAATCTGTTTTTTTTATCTATTTTATTTCGTTCTTCATTGCCTGGCCTATTTCTGAAACAAGGAAATAAATACCTGTGCTAAAATGCGAGATTAAAAGTAGGGGAATGAAGACATGTAGGAGAAGGCCGACAATGTTGTCACATGGAAGTAAAAAGAGAAAGAAAGACCCATTTCTAAGTGACTTTTTGGTCTATAAGCAGCACTGCAACTGTACTTGTGGCCACGAGCAGGTCGGGTGGCGCTTAAAAATGAAAGGCTCCAATTATCCAAGCGGTACCGGTCGAACTTTTTCTTTCTAGTGACAGAAGTTCACTGGAATTTTCTCAGACCCAAAAGAAAAGTTTTAGTAGTACCGGGAAGTTTTAAGAAGTTTGTAAATTTTAAATTCTTCGAAATTTATTCTATGGATGCAAAAACGGTAGAAAATTTTGTTTTTAATGAGAGGGAGAAAAGATCAAAATTAATTAGCGCCTGGTACATGTCACAATAAAATTAAAGAGAAATTAACTGTCATTCTTTAGTTAAATAAACCTCTATTCCGCAGTATTCAATTGAGTAAGATGTTTCAAATTCACTGAACAGAGATTACAACACTGACCTCTCCAACATCACACAATTTGTGAAAAGCATCATCCTAAAAAACTTTTGACCAAATTCATTTCAGATCGGGCAGGCAGTTTATGCTCAAGTCACAGAATCATTTGCCACTTAAATATTTTGTTTTTTGAAGGGAATAAAACGCCACGTATCTTATCCGTTTGTCGAAAAAATTTGTTTGACAAAGTTATGTACATTTGAAATTTTAAAAATTGAAAACGCAGAGTATCAAAAAATGGTTGAAATTTTTGTTAAAAATGTACTATTTTCAAAGCTAATATAGCTCTTCACAATTTTATTCTGATTTTAATAGAATTTCTTGTCCTCTTTCAAAATTCATTGAGAAATTTTAAAAAAGTTCGAAGTTGAGAAAATGGTGGCGATTTTTCTGAAAATATCAAAAGTTAATTTACTCAAAATCCCTACTGTTTTTTTTCTCTTGATTTGTTTTCTAGATTCGTATTAATTAAGCTTGTGCATTCTGTCGTATCGAACGTGGTGGTTCCGATTCGACGGGCCACAAAATCGAATCGGAAAAGAAACAATTCGATCTTGCCCGCGTTGAATGTCGAAAAACTGACATTAGACGCGCGAATGATTGAATCGGATGTTTTCGATTCGATGGGCCGGCCGTCGAATATCGAATATTCGACATTTGATGAACGACCGATCGGACTTGTTCAATTCCATCGACCACGCTTCGAGTATCAAATATTCTGAACCGATGCATGCAGCTCCAGTGCCACATGACGAAAAGTTTATTAGTCTTTTTGCTATTATATAGACACTCGACTACATTTGTGCTTCAATACTGTCAAAATTAAACATTAACAACGTCAGCAGCCGGTGATAAGCATACCGCTATACTTTTCAGCAGTAGTGCAGATTGGTCAATCGGAAAATTGAGAGATAAAAAAACGTGAAGCACAATAAAATACACCTATGATGTCACAAAGATAAAAAGATTGATAATAAATGGGAGTTGTGATTCAAATTTGATATTGAAAAGTTTCATTTTATGTTATTAAAATGATGGTTATCCTTAATCTGAAATCTATTAAGTGTATTGAGCTAAGGGGCCGTTCAAAAACTGCTAGGGGAAGGGGGTTAACAGATTTTGTGACGATTTGTGACGTACGGGGGGGGGGGGGTTAATTCAGAATGTCACATCACACATGGAACTTATGTCACTAGGAAACCCTGAGACCCTGGTTCGGTGGGGTTCGATGGTTATGAATGGACACACCACGTTATGACGATTTGGCTGCTAAGTTTGGACATGATTTCATACTTATGGAAAACATTTCTCGCATCAAGTTGGTAGTTGGGTGTATACTTGAAATAATGATTAATATAAATAATAATGTAGCCTCGGATAGGATTGACACTCCTGTTGACGAAAGGCATGCCCTCGGAAAAGTTTCAGGCGATGAATGGAGACAGAGTATTTGGAATGCTAGAGGTGCAAGAGATCTGAAGGAAAGGAAATTGTGGGATACAATGCGGGTAAGGAAGCTAGATATTTCATGTGTACCGGAAACAAAGAAGAAGGGATGTGAAAAAAGGAAGATAGAAAATGGACTCGAACTTTCGTCACGAGTAGATAATGAATATCACTTTAGCCAAGGAGTCGATCTAATTATGGATGAGAGAGCAAAACAACATGTCAAAAAGCATGAATGTGTATCTCCTTGATTATTATGGGTTAGAATAAAAGTGGGAATCAGAAGGCTATTTATGACAGCAGGCTACACTACAGTTGATGGTGACAGTATTAGTAGGGAAAGAATCATTCTACTCGAAAATATGAATGACTGGGTTGGTGTGCCACGCGAAGGTACCGACAGGGTATATGTTCATTTTGGAGACACAAAAACGAACGGCAACGGGAAGAAATTGATTAGTTAATGCTTAGAAAAAGGCTTGTTTAGAACAAATACTTGGTTCAGCCATAAAATGATCCACATGTATACTTGTTGCAGAGACGAAAGTCACAGGATATTTGTTCATGCTTCTGAGTGAATTTATGAATATGTGTGCTGAGAAAAGTGAAGTTTCGAAGTTCTAAATGATTGGAGAAAGGCGATCATCGTTCCATTCTACAAGGGCAAGGGAGACAATGGTGACTTAACTAATTGTGGAGCGATTAGCCTATTAAGTAGCGTTCGCCGAATATTTACCAAAATTCTTATTGATAAGGTCATAGGAATAACTGAAGAAATGATCTGGAAAGACCAATGTGGATTTATGTCAGGAGGATCATGTGCAGATCAGATATTCAGCTTAAGATAGATCATAGAAAAAACTTTTAGGGTAAACAAAAAAGTTTTCTGTGCATTTGTTTATCTGGAAAAAGCTTTCGATAAGGTGAATAGAACTAAACTTTGGAAAGTCCTGAAAGAGTATGGAGTGAATGATTGGCTTCTAAAAGCAATAGAAGCAATATATAATGGTAGTAATGCGAGTGTAAGAGTAAATGGAGAACTCAGCGATTAGTTTGATATTAAGCAGGGCCTTAGGCAAGGCTGCGTTATGTCCTCCTGGATGCTCAATATATACACGGACAAATGACTAAGAATGGCTCTTTTAGACAAAGGAGGTGTTGATCTCGGGGCATTAAAAGTGCGTGGACTGGCGTTTGTAGATGATAAGATTGTTACGGCAGAATAAGTCGATGATTTGCGGAGAATGATGAGCATGCTGGATACCAGCATGAAGAGCATGGGCCTTAAGATTGACGTAAATAAAACAAAAATTATTGTGTTTAAAAAAAAGGAGTGAGAAAACAGTATGCAATATTGCCTCAAACGAAGAGAGGATAGAAGAAGTTGATGTATAAACGAGGGTAGAACGATTATCGACAGTGTACGAGCTATTACTGGAGGTAAAAATGTAACTAATGAAGATAAAATTGCAATATATAATTCTGTGCTTAAACCCACTGTGCTGTATGCTAGCGAGACATGCTTGGCACGCAATTTCTGCAGAATACCTGCGGTAAAACGCTACGGGACAAAATCAGTGATGAGTGGGTTCTCCAAGAATCTGATGTAGTAGAAACATTGATTGACAAGAGTAAAAGAAATTTGCTGAGATGGTATAGTGAATGGTAGCATACCCAGTGTCGGAACGATGTTGTGGTAAGAGTGGGTTTTTGAATGCTTATACCAAAGCACAATTTACAAAAGTTTCAAAATTTCATACGAATTCGTTTAGAAATTATAAATGAAAAAGTACCCAAAATTTCTTGCCACACGCCTGTCCCAAACTATAAATTTAAAATGAAAAAGTCATATTGTTAGTTACTTGTAAAAATAAATTCATCAGTACCATAATATAAGAATATTAGAAATTTTAGGCATTCATTTAAACTTGAAAGAAACCTTTCAGAGATATTTGAAATTTTTTCCGATATAAATTCATTTTCAATTATACATCTATGGCGAAATACGTGAGCTGCATGCACTAGTGTAGCAGAATGCCTTCAAAATGAGCATTAGTTAAAAAATACTTGGAAACTTGTTACTTATCGAATAAAAATAATTTCATGTAGAAAAAATTCAAAAAAATACCGTCTTCATCATGAATTTTACATAAAACTGATATTTTTTAGGGGCATTTTCCGGGCACAATACAAGGGGGTTGGGGGCGGGCTCAAAATTAAAAACCATGGGGTGAAAATTATTCCTTAAACATTCCTTAAGAAATGATTAAACAATTATATAAAAAAGTTAATAAAAAGTAGTTTTTTACATTTTTTCGAAAACTAATCATTTCCCATTTAAAATACCATTTAAAATCCCATGTTCATTTCAAAAGCCAGGAGGCACGGGTTAATGTTGACAGATTTGAACAAAAAAAAAGGGGAAATTTATTTCCGGAAAACGTAGGAATTAACGGGGGGATCGAACACAAGAAATTAAAAAATAAATTCCAATCGGTATAAGTTTGGACCTCCCCAGTCAACAAGTTTCTTTTTATGCCCAGCAAGCGCACTACGATAATAACGTTTTAAATGAACATCACTTTTATGTTCTTTTACCCTAACATTAAGAAGTCTGCCAGTCTGTCTCACGTAAGTCATATTACAAATTTAGCAAGTTGTTTTATGAACAACACCACTTTTATAAATTTATCTAAGGATCTTGGCCAAAAGTTATTATTGAATCTATTTTTAATGGAATTCTGAAAATCTCTAGTTTTGTCTGTTCTTGCGCCCATTCCTCTATATAGAATTTTCTTTTTTAAGGATATTATTATTAATGCATAAAAATGATTGTTTTATATTAACGCTATTATTAGAGTCAAGGATTTTTAGCCATAAGATTGTATCTGATAGCTAAGAGTTCGATGTTATAAAAGGTTTGCGTTTCAAGTAATAAGCCGGGCACTCCGTTAAAATGCAATACAGTGTTTCGTTTGAGCGTGGATTACAACAAAGACAGGTCCTACTTCGAGGAAATTGGAACTGCTCGGTTTTGATACCAATTCTCTGGGACCAGGTGTTCAGTGGTCTTATCTGGACTATGGCCGATTTCATTATCAGTGGAACTCTTTAGTAGTAGATGAGGGCGAGGACCATCCTGAATTGGCAGCAAGTTCTACGAGCACATTTACTGAGAGATTTCTCTATGCCCCCTCGATTTTGGAACCGCGAAAAACTTGACCGTTTGTAGTACCCAATTATACTTCATGTCTTTATTACCCCTTTACGTTATCTGCATCAGTCTAATAAGATAGATTTTTTGGTACCTTTCGTGTAGCATTTTTAGGATTTTTATCATCCATTTTAACAATGAATTAAGAATTGGGATGATTACAGGACGTACCCGGTTTTTATTCTAGCTGCATATCCGGTTGAGGAGGCAGGGAGTCTCAACATTTTTTTAAAACCCTACTTGAGCCCTTTCAGGAAAGTCGATATATGACAAGCTTCAGAATTGAGATCCATATCACGAAGTATTGAGCATAAGGCTACGAAACAAAGTTTCGGTTGCTTTCTACGAGTCAGTCACCGAAGTTTTTATAATATTTAACGTTTCATACATAGCAATATTTGTCTCCTTAAGTTTGTCGTTGGTATTGTATGCGAATACTGTGGGGACAGAGTGTCAAGTTCCTAAGTATTTATATTTTTTAACATTTTCCACATTTTCTTCACCATAACAAAATTCTGGTTCCATTTTATCATGTCCGCCTTTTCGAAAGACAACAATTTTTGTTTTATTGATATTAACATTAAGGCCATTGATTTAACATTATGCTTCAAGTATTTTGAAAACTTCTTTTCATCTTATAATCCGAATACGTTAATATCACAATGTCATCTGCGTACGCAAGCAGTAGAATATCTATTAAATGGTTAATAGGAGTACTCTTGGTTCCTTTGTTTCATAAAAAGCTTGAAGGCGGTGGGCTCGGCGCCTACCCGAATCGCAACCCTGGCTTTCTCGTATAATTTTTTCAAAATTCTAATGAATTCTGCACTGACAATCACTAGCAAAAGTTTTCGTCAGAGAATGTTTTTTTTTTACTAAGGGAAACGCTTTTTCAAATCTATGAAAAGACCGACAACTTTTGCATTTGAGCGCGTTAAATGAATCTGTATACTCAGATTAAGGGCGTGTACCTGTATGTTGTCAATACAACTCCTCTCTTTCCTGAAGCCTGATTGAAACTCGGGTAGAAGCCCCAAACCTTTCGCCCATGTGTATAGGCGATTATAAAATATCATGGTAAAGATTTTTGCTGAATGGTTAATAAGACTTATCATCCTATGATTTTCTGGATCGTTTCTCTCACCTTTCTCACTTTTCTGCGTCTAGTATTTTACAAAATAATTTTTGTGAATGTTGAAGCTATTTTAAGGGTACCTTTTTAAAAAATTCAAAAAATATGGCTTTTCCTACATTTACATTTTCGAATAACCGAGCATAGATCATCGAACGTTATCTCTTTATCTTAAGACACCATATATAATTGTATGCTATCTATTACTCGATTTTTTCATTATCTGAACGGATTTTCATCCAATTCATTAAAATTTTATTTATTGGAAAGTGATTCATCCGTGTGACATCTGAGAGTGTGTTGTTCAAATTTGCTCGCTGGATTCTTGGTTTTTTTATTTTCCAATAATTTCGTAGCTAAATTTGAATGTTGGACGTTTGAGGTCAACTGTGGGCTGAGGCTGACTCGTTATTTTGAAATTAATGAAAAAGGTGAACTAGTTTATAAAATAATAAGCAAAATAGACTTAACTCAAGGTGGCAGTTTATTTAACAGTAGAGAAACATTACATTGGGTGTCATTTCTTATGCATTAGAGGTTAAGAAATGCAGTTGGAGGGGGGGAGTGATCGTAGCTTTAGGGACGGCGACGCAGATGCTCCGCTGGTCGAGCAAAGACAAGAAGGTCTGGGCTTGGGTGTTCTTCACTCGGACAAGAATTAGAGAGAAGAAGTCAGGGAGAAGTGGTTTCGGCGGAAGCCCGGGAGGATCACTTCATTTCTGGGATTTGACACTATCTTTCATAAAAATCTTCATACATCCGCGGATCAATCACGAAAAAAAACGCGTGCTAGGGTGGTAACATTATCTGAAAATTTTTTCTGTGAAAAGAGATACATTTATGTATCTATCTATCTATCTATCTATCTATAAATAAATGCAAATTGTTTAAAAAACCACCGTAGGGTCTCCCTGGGAGCGACTGCCATCCATGAAAATGACACTGGCAACCAGTAGAAACGCGGTAAATCACACCCATGTCCACGCCTCACAACCGTGAGATGGGCGGCCACATGGTACGGTAAAATCACGATGAAGGTTCGGCGAAACCCTCGTAAGTCCTAAGGACATGGAGCGACCCAAGAATGACAACTCTTCGCATCCATCTCGCAAGTGCTTTGACATTTTTCTCGCACGCGGGTATGGCTTCGAGGTTACAAACTAGTGATGGTTTCGCACCTCCGAGAGCACCGATGACAAAGACAATCGTTCTAGCCGAATATTCTTTGTACACTCCTCGCAGCTCTCGTATAAGGTCTCTATATTTCTCCGCCTTTTCCTTTATCTTGACTGTGATGTTGTCGAAGTTCCAGTAAATTTTGCACAATTTGTTCTAGACAATTGACTCTATCTATCTGGGAGCATTCAGCAGGGCAGGGTCGCGGTTAAAACCATAAGAGCGACAAAGATGGTGATAAAGCACTCTTAGGGCCGCATCGTGCCTGTGGAGAACCGTCGTTCCCGCGTGAGTGGGGCACCCAGATAGTATGTGCCGTAGGTGCTCAGAATGTGCATGACACGCTCTGCACTAGAGGCTGGGAACTTCTTCACGTAAGAGGCGGCTACGGTATACCGAGGTGGAAATGACACCGTCCTGACACGCCAAAATAAAACACTCTGTGCCTGAATTATGTCCGGATGATTTAAGGAAAGCAAACGTTAACTCCATCGACAAGGACTGATCTTTTACATTTCTGGGAAAGTTTCCGTGCATCTTCAAGTCATGAAGCTGTTCGAGAAAGTTTTCTTTACTCGGACTTTTAGAATTGAGGCATTTGATGGAGTAATGCACTTTCCTCGATTCTGATGTTATGATTCAGACCAAAGGTGTCGGACACCTGCTCCACGGGTTTGTAGAGGAACACTCCTCTGCCGAACTTCTCGTGGTTCCTGACTATTTTCAGGAAAGGATCTCTTCCATTTGCCGCGATGTGAGCTGTACCCAAGATAATTCGGTCATAAAGACACAGGAAATTCAGAAGTCCGCGTCCGCCTTTACGGCGTGGAATGTATGAGCGCGGAGCGGAGGAGTTGATATGAAACCTTATCTACATATGCATGATCTTACGTGTGGCGATATCGAGGGCCATGAGCTCGTGCTTCGATCATGGAACCAGCGCAAATGTGTCTAATGGCGCTCCTGTTCACGAGTTCAGGGTCAACGCTTACGCTAGCAAGTCGTCCTTGCTTCAAATGAATCTTAACACACACACACACACACAAATTGGTCGAACAACCACCGTAGAGTCCCCCAGGGAGCGACTGCCATCCAGGAAAATGGCACTGGCTCCCAGAAGAATAGCGGTGAATTGCACCTATGGCCTCCTTTTCGTTCTCCTTGACTGTGATGTTGCTGTCAGCTGGAGCCGAGAATTCGATCACAAACAAAGTTGGTTTCTCGAAGCCAAGGAGTACGATGTCAGGCCTCGAGTGTTCAATAGGAACTATTGGCGAGAATTCAAAAGGATGTAAAAGTATTGACTAGGGTAATTTGAATTGTAGATGTTGGTAATAAGCACAACTGGTGATTACTGGTCACTTTTTAAATAAATCAATCAATCTGCGAGATCTCACAGTATTACGACATGATGTTTCGACCTTACAGCGATGGTCTTCTTCAGGTATTCACATAAAATGGGTAGTAAGAGCCCGCCTTGTATTGATTTTGGAGTGACATTCGCAAACTTCTCTTTTATTGAAAAGCGAAAATTGTTAATAAGAATTGTTTAAAAACAGAAGTATAATGATAGTAGAAAGTGAGTAGTACAAAGATTTTTTGACTCCGTCTGCAGGAAAGAGATAATTAATGATCTGAATATTAATTTTTACTCTAGAAATATTGATACGTGTTGATCCATGTCTTCCTGCAGACGGAGTGACGGAGCGAGAACTTGTAGTTTCAGTACATTCGGCCCATCTCGTTCTTGACAATTGACTCTATCTCCTTTGGAACGTTCAGCAGGGCAGGGTCGCGGCCAACACCACAATAGCTACAAAGATGGTAGTGAAGGTCTTTCAGGAAACCGTTGTGTCTGTAGATCAAAGTCGTTCCCGCCTGAGTGGGAAACCCGGATAGTATGTGTCCCATGCGCTCACAGTGTGCATGACATGCTCTGCGCCTAACGCTGAGAACTTCTTGACGCGAAATACGGCTACGATACGCTAGGATGGAAATTACACCGTCCTGGCACGCGAAAATGAAACCCTCTGTGCCTGAATCAGGTTCAGATGATGTGAGGAAAACAAACGTCAGCTTCATCGACAAAGACTGATCTTTTACATTTCTGTGGAAGTTTCCATGCATTTTCTTGTCGTGGAGTCGTGCTGTTCGCGGAAGATCTTGACCTCTGCTTTCTTCGCCCTTGCTTTCAGAAGGGAGGAATCTAGATGGAGTAATGCGCTTTCGTCACTTCTCGCATTAAGATTCAGGCCAAGGGTCTCGGCAGTCCGCTCCGCAGCTTTGTAAAGGAACGTTCCTTTTCCAATTATCTCAAGGTTCCTGACCATATTCAGGAGAGGATCACTTCCACTTGTCACGATGTGAGCTATACTATATTGATGTCGAGGGTCGTCAGCTCGTACTTCGTCCATGGAATCACCCCAACGATTAGAGTAGAACCGGGACGACAAGCATATTAGTCGCGGATATTTTTTTCAACGCCAACAGACTAGAAAACCAAATCTGTCGGAGGAGACATTTATATCTGCTTCAAAGAGCCTCCTTCACTGATGTTATATCCTGAATGCGGCTTTCAGGAACGTCTGGGTATAAGTAGGTCTATCCAGCGCCAAGGTGTCTAACAGCACTCCTGTCCACGAGCTGAGGGTCCTTAAGAACTCCAGTAAGTCGTTTCCGCTTCAGATAAATCTTGGCACACTTGGCCAATCTAAAGTCCACACTAATTTCTCGTGCGTACACTTCGACTATCCTTAGAGCATCCTGGAGATGCTATGTTCCAGATGCATAGATCTTTGAGTCATCAACATAAAATATATGTGTGACCTTACACCCAGGATTATTAGGAGCAGAGGTACCCATGAGAATTGCGTAGTGAGAGATAGTGGCGAAAGTGTGACGCAAAAGAGAAGAGAGCTCATAGTGTCACCCTGAAAGACACCCCTCCAAGAAGTGATGCTGTTAGTTGTCACTTGATGTTTTCCAGATGAGAAAGTAAATCTCGTTTTCCAGAGGGGCATCAATTTCTCTATGCATCCCACAATGCGTGGATGAACCTTCAAGTTCTCCATCAGACAGATGATAAGTATATGGGAGGTTGAGTGGAAAGCTTTCTGGTAATCAATCCAGGTCATCAGCAAATTGCGGTTATAGTATGCAGCGTTTTTGCAGACGCTCCTGTCGATTAGCAGGTTCTCCCATACCATACCATCTAGTCCCGCAGCGGAGAAGTTCTTCGTGCACAGTGTCTTGAAACGAATGATGTCCTCAGTGTCTTCATTCAGTGGGTGTGGAACTCCGTAAATCTCCCTCCAAAAAGTTTCCACCTCCCCTGACTTGGGTGGATTTTTGAAAGAAACAGGAGAGCGCTAAAAAGCGCGATATATCAACGGGAAACTGTTGATACTCCCTGACCTATCTCTACCTCTTCTGTATTCTCATCTTTGCGTCACATCACACTCATATTTTGTCAACAATGTGCTGCTTCATGATCAGCAGCTTTGACTTGTTCAGTGTGTGACAATGGATCCTCAGTTCGTGAGTGAAATTTTGGACCCTTACCGTAAAAGGCTTACCAGATGTTATGTAGACAGTCACATACTGAATACGGGTTGCGTTCTGTCTAGCCCAGCCAATCTTCTTGTTCAGCTGATGCTTGCATTTGGTCTTTTGATCTATCGTCGTCTTTACCCATCGATTTGAATCGGCCAAAGCTCTCGCCGCATCATAAGCTGAAGTAGTCATGGTCCACAGGTCGGACTCCTCCGAGAGATCCTCAAGAAGGGCGGCATCCATTCAAGTCAGATCTTGCCTAACACGTCCATAATCTTACCGGTTCGTCGTCGTGTTTCCTCGTTCGTCCGCCCTTACAGAGCCCCACATGCAAGGGTGAGGCTGCATTCTCTAAGACAATTTTATAGGAGAATTGTCCGCGACTGCTTATTAATTTTTGTAACCATCATCAGCAGAAATCCTCGATACAGGGACTCTCTATCCACAACCTGAAGGCGCTTTCGGTGGCTGCATCATAGGCTCTGCCATTCGATTCTAAAGAAAACGAACAGAAAATATATATATTCGGTTCGGTTCCTTTGAAATGGAATCGGGGGGCCTATGACAAAGCCACTGGTCGCGTCCTATGGTTGCGGATAGAGGGTCCCTTTACCGAGGGTTTGTACTGAATATGATTACAAAACTTAATAAGCAATCGCGGACAGTTTTCCAGGGATGGTTCAGAAGGAAAAATCTCTGCGATACCCCTCGACCTCCTAGAGAATGCAGCCTTATCCTTGCATGCGGGGCTCTGCAAGAGTGGACAAGCCCTTTCCCTAGCTGCTCGTGGGAACAACTATGACAACACCAGACGCAGTTTTTCATGCGGTTCAAAATAATCGAATGCGCAGAATACCCGACAATGGGTCGACAAACAGTGCCGATCGTCCTGGAGATCGTCCTACAGTTCCTGAAAATAATATTGATGGAAATACGATGACGGACCGGCGGGATGATGGACGTGCTAGAAGAACGGACCAACTTAGGGATGACTTGCTGGATTGATACGATGCGCGGAACGCTTCTCCAACCGCAGCAAGAACAGGCCTCGAAGAAGTCTGACCTCTGGACCGTCACTGGTTCAATTTATGATGTAGTGAGAGCTTTGGCCGATTCAAACTAAGGGGTAAAGCCGACGTTGAATCAAACGACCAAAAGTTTCTTACATCAACTGAACGAGAAGATTGGCTGGGCAAGACAGAACGCGTGCCGTATTCAGTGTGTGATTGACTACATAACATCTGGCAAGCCTTTTACGGTGAGGGTCCAAGAGTCCGCTCACGAAGTGAGGATCCACCATCACACATTGAACAAGTCAAAGTTGCTGACCATCAACCAGCAAATTGTTGACAAAATACGGGTGTTATCTAATGCAAGGAGGAGAATAATTTTGTCAGAAATCCGCCCGAGTCCAAGGACGTCGAGACTTTTTGGAAGGAGATTTACAAACTTCAGCACTCATTGAATAAAGAAACTGAGAACATCATCCGTTACCAGAAATTGTGCGATGCCCTTATAACGTCCGAGGAGAAATGCCCAATAACCACTGTCAAAGAGGTGAAGAAAGTATTGAGGGGCACGAAGAACTTCACTGCCGGACCAGATGGTATGAAGATCATCTGATGAAAGTTATTTACTTCTACACACCAACAACTGGCCCGAATCTTTACCTTATATTTAAAGTCGAAGACGTTCATTCCGTAGTGACTGGTGTTAGGACAGAATGTACTCCTACCGAAAAAAGACGACAAGTCCAACTCAAGGAACTCAAGGCAAATAACTTGTCTAGACACGCTGTATAAGATCTTTACAGCTATCATGAACAAGAAGATTGTTCGGACTATCGGACCTGTGTGGAGATTAACGAATGATGTGGATCGAGAAGAGGCGCAGCAGGCTGTCGGGAGAAGCTGCTAATCGATATGAGCGTCTGCAAAGACGCTGCATACTATAGCCACCATCAGTCAATGTACCGGAGAGCCGAATTCAAGATATAACAACATTCAAGGATGCTCTTTGGAGCAGATACAAACGTCTGCTTTGACAGATTTGGTCTTTCAATACGTCAGCGTTGAAAAAAATATCGGCAACTAATTTTATTGCCGTCGCGGTTCTACTCTATTCGTATGGGGTGGTTCCATAGACGAAATCGCCACGCGTAAGAGCATGCATATGAAGAAAAGCTCACCTTGTCACGAACGAAAAAGTTCCTCCCCTCGCAATTCGAATTTGCCAGGTGACGTCCTCCAGGCTAGATACTTTACCAAGCTTTCAATTGCCGATTGTTTCTTTAGAAACTTACACTATTAATTCACTTGCCATTTACCTTTATTTTATCATACATGGTCATTTAAATAAACTATTAAAACTTTATATTTTTGTACAAAAGAAGTGTCTATAACGTTTCTCACCTTAATAAATCCCTCTACCATGAGGTAGAGAATTATCATCAGATATCTAGTAAATTTCAGGTTATCGTTATTAAAACTGAAGATAAAATTTCGTCGAGTGACACCAAGTGAGTGCCTGGTGCCAAATGAAGGGTAATTATTTCATTAAAATTATATACCAGTTGAGAGCTACTTTTAGCGGTATTCCTGACTTCATGTGCCATTGACCTGGGAAATTCGTTATAAATCGTGGCGTCCAACGTGGGGCTAGAAACATTATAGATTAGAACAACATTTTTTTAATGAATTTTCTCAATTGTTGACGAATTTTTACTGGAGAGCCCCAACTGAAACGACCCAAGCATACAAAATTAGAGGTTAGCTTTCGTACGGCCATTTCAGATTCCAGTTTCAGATATCTGAATCTCATAAACATACAATCTTTCTCTTTCTGTGTGCTACCTACCATATACCCTTGAAATTTATAAACTCCCGCCAGCTGTTCTACAATGACTTCGTGCTAAATGGGAAACATGGCAGCAATTTATTATCGCTTTCAAACGTAGGTATAGGGGAATATATTTTCAGGCGAAAGTTAAGGGTGAAGGGGCGTAAGAGATCTCCAGGTCCAGATGAACCTATAGCGGATTATTTGTTCAATATTCGCTTAATCTTAAAGCATTTTGATCCACCAATATCAGAGTTAGAGTGATTATGATTTGCTATTAATAATTTACATCCTAAGTATTTATATGCTCTGCCTGAATTAGAATATCAAACTTTCGAAGGACTAGAAGATGCTGGTGAAAGATGCGAAGCATTTAGGGCAATAAGGAAAGAATATCTACTCCCTCCCCACATTAAAGATAGCGCTTTATCCAAATTTGCCTACCATGTCGATACCGGAAAAACGGAAGGAGTTGCGGCCACCAGAAGACAGCCTACCGCTCAAGAAAACGCGAGATAGTTTACTATCGATTCCGCTGCTATGCAATCATATTAGCTATTTTCGGTCCTATTTTAAATATGACTTTTGTCTTGACATTCCCCAAGCTCCGGCGTTTGCTAATTAACTTCAGTTACTCTTGTCAAGTTGTCAGATAGTATCTGGACATTTGATACGAGGACCGCTGATTTGAGAGAGGCGAATCCCTCAACACGGACACTCTTGGTGTTCACTTCAGCTGATGACACTTCTAGGGAGACGCGTGTCGGTTGTCGGATGGCCTTGAGCTAGCTCACCTTTTAGGCACTCGCTCTAAACTGGAAGTTAGTCTTCTGCTATTAGATTAATAAACATGGTTTATCGAGCTATAGCGGTCGCTCAAGACTCAAAATCCGTGAACGACGTGTCTAATCCACATCCTACGTCGTTATTAAGCTTTACTGTCAGGTCACTACATTAAACCTGAGTAAGGTAGATTGTTTGTCTGATTAGTTCAGTCTAGTCATTGTAGTCGAGGGCCATACAGAACTCATGGACTTGGCAACGGTCAGTCTCATGTGGACATGACAGTGTCAAAAGTAGTTAGTTGAGAAATTAACAATGCAATTGCGTCTGGATATTCTGATTGAGAATGGAGTAATGGAAAACCACCTGACAAGTCATTTAAATATTTCGTAGTGTGCTTAGTCTGCGTACGTTTATTATTGTAGTGGTTCGTCCGAAGAATATCGTTTCAGCCTACTGAGCTTGGATTTCGTCGAGTAATCGTCTAGTTTAGAAGTTTTCGCTTATTTTGATCAGTCAGACCACCTTCTCTAGGGCGGAGTTTCGTTCTAATCATTTCGGCTAGGAGTTGGTGAATAATCGCTAGTTTAAGGTCAATCCTTTCAATATTTTACGGATTTTTGCTCGGCTAGAGCATACTTCAAACGTCGCTCCAATCAATAAGATTAGATATTGTCGAATGAACATCTTTCCGCATCATATAGTGTTGTTGATTAATCAGTAAGCATTTCGTGTAAGACTAATGCCCGATAGGGTTTGTTCTGATTTGTTAGATTGCGTCTGTAGGTCGAAAACTGCTCCGGTTCAATTAAATTAGAGTTTATCAATTTGAAATATACTTCAGAGTACAGCAGTCATTTCATTTAAATATCTTAGATGTATGGTAGATTGCAAGCACTCTTATTGTTTCATGTAACCTCATATACTTATCACTCAGAACACTCTTTAGTAGATTCACATCTTTCTTTTCCAAACTATCATAGTTTCTTTTCTTATATTTATTTAATTTTTGCAAATTTTTTCAACTCTCAATATTAAATTCACTTCAAAGAGCAATCAATTCAACTACACTTTCAAATATTACCCAAATTTGACATGTAATCTGGAGGTCGGATTGCTGACGCTTGCTGGTCGAACGGGCGCACCAACTACCAGAGGGAGACCGGGTCTACTTTTACCGACTACGGGGCCAGTCACAGAGCTGAATAGGGCAGCGCCTACTTGACATGGTATGTCATGTGATCTCGAGGATATGAGAAAGGCGAAGAGACGAAGGCACAGGACAAGTCCATGTTGGCGATCGACTCGAGACTTGGCGTGGATGTAAATTTCTGAGGATTTCAGATTGGAGAAACCATAGTAGGCGTCAGCGAAAAATATATTTCGACATCTATCTCAACCCACTCGATTTTGCCCAAATGCGCGCCATTGCAACACCAAGTAAATATTTCACGCCACAAAACTGTAGGAGTTACTGCAAGTGCTAAGGTGGCGGGGATAGTGACACGCTAGCCCTCCCCTTTTTCGAAAACATCATTTCTAAATTCGTAATCTTGAAGAACTTCAAATACACTTAATCGCACCATTAATAATAAGTATTGCACCACTATGATAACGGAATTATCGAGAATGCAAAGTGGGGGTGGGGGCTATCAGGTATGCAAGGGAGGGGGAGGGGGCTGGTGCGAATCTCGTCAAAAATCACCATTTGCGAAATTTTGTTTCATCCACTTTTTTATATTTAGAAGCGCTTTCTCGAACCACCCAAAACTTTCAAATAAAAAAAATAAGAAGGGTATCAAGTTCTATACATCTGAGGCAAGTTATAACTCAGAATAACATAAATTCCCATATTTGAAAGATATTGAATCGCAAATCAACAATCTGATTAGATTTCAAATGCGCTCTATTGCACCAACAATTAAAAAATTCTTACTGGAACAGAACTTTGGAAAATGTATAAACTGTGGGTGGAGGGGGGGAATATGTGACACGCTTCACGTAACTCGGGTCCACCGAAAAATTCAATTGCACTCAATTTCAAGTACTGATAAGAAGAGTGCGAAAGGAGGTTTGGAGAGGGGGGGGGGTGACACGCTTCATGTATCTCAAGTCACAATTAATATTTTTTAACGCTCTTCGGCTCATTCCGAAGGACTTCAAAAGCACTCCATCGCACTACTGATAAATTGAATTGTGCTTGATTATAAGTAGTGATAACGAGAGATTCACATCTTATGGAGTTTCCTTTAATTTTATTTGTAGTAAATAGATATTCTAATCGATCTATTTCAATCATTTTAAATTTCCTATGTACATAAAATAGAAATGTATTGAAATAGAACTTCCACGCCCACTTATTGCCCTATCTAGATTTTTAAAATTGTAAAGAAGTTTGTTACATCAATTATCCACCTTTATATTGAGCCTTTCATTTTTTCGTGTCATACTTCTGCCACTTTTTATTAGGTCATCGACAAAATCCCGAAACGTTCCCACCTCCGGGCGAGATTGTGCATTCACTCTCATATCTGATAACTTCGAGGATATTGTTCGTATTTTTGTTGATTTGTATCATAGTCGGCAAGGTTTTCAGTTTCGCTTCATATTAGGCGGATGAGTTTTCAATATTGACAGGCCTAATCTGGATGAAGTTGCTGATTCGAATTCTTCGCACTGTTTTATAGATTTACATAGCAGACAATTTTTGTGAGTTTCTGTTTCTTGCAGAATAATATTTTGAATTAAAGTGCCGATGGTTTTAAATTAAGACAGAGTGAAAATGATCAATTTAATTGAATCACTTGAGCTACGGGAAGCAAATTTGTGAGTTTGCATCCGAAAAAAAGTAGAGAAAGATTTTGAAATCGGGTAATATCTTCTGTTCGGTTTTTGGATTTGAAAATTCAGATTTTTGAACATTAAAATAAAATGTCCTATTGGTTAGAGAATAATGATAGTTTTTTGTACATACAGTTTTTGCTAGTGAAGAGTAATAAAAAATTGCAAATGAAAACTTTTTTTCTTGTTTAATTTAGAACTTTTTTTAAATGTGCAAAAAAATGTTTTTTGGATCGAGTTAAATGCACACTTTTTTGGAAAAAGTTAAATATGTCGAACCTGAAATTTCTTCAGTTTGAATCGCAGAAACTTGCTATTTTTTTGCTCTCATGAAAAAATATAATTTTTCGTTCTTCCAAAATCGTAAATTTGACCATTTTTCATGATTTTTTTTACGATTTTGGAACGTCTTAAAAACAATGAAAAAAAGTATTTCCCATAAAAGCAAAGTAACAGCGTGTTTCTTTGATTCAAGATGAAGAAATTTCAGGTTCGACATATTCAACTTTTTCCAAAAAAGTGTGCATTTGAGTCA
>JAUMHM010000079.1:20707540-20719164 GCA_032362435.1 Melikaiella ostensackeni
GGGGGTATTGAAGCTCTTCGCCCGACCTGTTTCAAAACGGATTGGCGCCAGTGATTGTGCAAACTTATTTTGTGAGAAGACCCAAACTGTTGAAATTAAGTCTAAGCTTGCAGCGTTGCAGAAAGCCCATTAAATGGCTGAAACTGAGTCAATATTTTAACTTAATTTCCAACCTGCGAAAATAGTGTTAATACAAGACGAGATCAAATGAAATATCTCGGGACTGGAATTTAGTCCAATGTAAGGCTTACTTTCAGCCTCAAAGCCTTCTTACTTTCAGTGAAATTATCCTTAAATTCACCCTTACAGTAGTCTCAGTTTCACATAAAAATAAAGTACTTTAATCAAGCTGCTTTATTGGCTTGAAAGTTAAACTGACTGAATTGCATCTCCGGCTGAAAGTAAGCTATTCCTAAAAAGAATTTTTTTTGCTTCAAGGCTTCTAATGACTCATTTTAAGATAATCTCGACAATCAAATTTAGTTATCGTGTTAATTTAAGGCAAAACTGAAAACAAGACGATGATATAGAAGCAAGACTTTCTTCTGACGGTGATTTAAAGGCAGTCATGTAAGATGCAAAGACAAAAGACATTTTTGTACTCGAATATGCACATTAATGAGCAACACAAGCCAGATAATCTTATATAAAAACGTAAAACGGCCGCGTATTAAAGTAAGCCCATTACAGGACTCAAATTGAGTCAATATTTTTTTTCAATTTTTATCCTGAAAAAATAGTATTAATACAATACGAGAATTGATGAAACATCTCGGGACTGGAATTCAGTCCCATGTAACACTTACTTTCAGCCTCAAAGCTGCTTCACTTTCAGTAAAATTGGATTTAAATTCAGCCTCATGTAAGTCTTAGTTTCAGTCGAAAATAAAAGACTTAAATTGAGCTGCTTTATTGGTTCAAAAGGTTAACTGACAGAATTGTTGTAGCACCAGCTGAGAGTAAGCTATTCCTAAAAAGAATAGTTTCTTCTTAATCTGTATACGGGGCATTATTTTTGAACCGCCCCAACTTTGAAAGTCATGTCTTCCGATTGCCTTAAAATTTTTAGAATTTGTTTGCCTATACGATAGTAGTTTACCCACCAATTTATAGACTTTTACGACCATCCTTCCCCGAACTACAAGGGGTAAAATTTTCATCCCCAGGGCAAAACGGGTATTTTCAAATGGTCATAACTTCCTTTCCACAAATGCGAATTTAATTTTCTATGAGTGATTTCTGAAAAGTTTTTCATTGTCTTTCATTTTATGAAATCCATTGTTTTTAATTTTACAATTTTTATGAACAAATTACCGTGTAAAATGTTTATTAAACATTTTCTACTCTTCGGGTAATTTCGATTTTTTTAAAAGTATTTTTAAACGAAAGCTTGACTTTTTTCCGATAAAAATGTTGGTCGACATTATGAGACTGACAACAGTTATGCGGTTATGCAAATATATCCGACCGAAACCCTCCCTCGCGCGCACGGACAGACCGGCCAGTCAAACCGGGGACTTGGCTGTATGCATGATTCTCAAGCAAAGCTGCACTAAATTCATCATAATTTATTTAGTTCGCTTTTTCCGCGCATTGTTTGCTTCTCTGAACTTGAGGCGTTTTGACTGTTTTCAGAAACAGATCATGTTCTGTTGCGAATAAAGTTTTTTTCAGATGCAATTGTCCGTTTTCGCTTGGATTGAATGCCTGGTATTTTAGGGAGCCGGAAATTATAATGGCTTCAGTGAATCTGGTTTCTAAATTTTTAGTCATCTATGTGTGATCTTCTTTCGAACTGAAAAGAATTACTGTTTCCTTTAAATGACTCTCACAAGGGGAAGGCCTCATCTGCGACATTGACTTTTTGATGAGACTATCATCAATCGATAGTGCTTTAAAAATAATTAGACACGTGTCCCGGCTTCTTTGTAAGTGGGCCCTTTTTTAAGAATTATGAGCGTTTGAAAATCACGGTCGCGGCGGCTGTCGAAGGTCTACCGAGTCGCGCGCGGTTGCTTTCACCAAGCGCCGCCAGTGCATCGGTAAAGGGACCACCTAGCGACCACGCTGCCGCTGGTTCAAATTTTTTTGTCGACATTTGTAAATATATTTTTTTATATTTTTCGCATTGTAAATATGTCAAATAATCATTCTTTGATGCTTCCCCGGCGATTAATTTTTTTTTTAACAGTTGAATTATTGGGAAATAAATATCAAGCATGAGAATCGACGACAGGGGCGGCTGGCCCGACTCTCTCCCCTCTTCTATGAATCGTGGCAATGGGTCTGAAACCGGATTCAGAAAAAGCAGATCAAATACGCACACTTATTTTTTCCGTATTTAACCACAGATGTCTCTTTTTACGCTATAACATTTAACTTGTTGCTTCTGATGTGTATAACATTTCTGCATGATATTTATTCCCGAATAATTTAACTATTCTTGAAAAAAAAGTTTGTATCACTGGGGGAGCATCAACAAATGATTATTTGACATGTTTACAATGCGAAAAATAAAAAAAATATATAAAAAAATGTCGACAAAAAGATTTGAACCAGCGGTAGCGTGGTCGCCAGCAGGCTCTTTACCGCTGCACTGGCGGCGCTTGGTGAAAGCGACCGCGCGTGACTCGGTAGACCTTCGGCAGCCGCCGCGACCGTGATTTTCAAACGCTCATAATTCTTAAACACGGGCCCACTTACAAAGAAGCCGGGACACGTGTCTAATTATTTTTGACGTGCTATCGACTGATGATAGTCTCATCAAAAAATCAATGTCGCAGAAGAGGCCTCCATCGCAAGTCTTTTCAAATTTCCACCAATCATGTCACCTGGACCTTTTCCATGTGCAGTTGCTTGGAAATGTGTTTCTACGGAAATTCCACAATCTTTTTTGTCATTTAAAAAATTGCTGAAGGCATATTTATTTTTAAAATGCTGCGCAGCTGCGCCTGTCACATAATAAATTTTGTTGACAGCGTTGAATTTCTTCTCGAGGTACTCAGTGATGCGTTTATGAAATGTATATACAGCTACAGTATCATGACTTAAACAATCCGAGATGATTGTCATACTAAGATGCTTCAGTCCGTTTCCTTCTTTGTAATAAATAAACACTGTAAACATAGTAGCTTGATTATTATTCCAATGAAAAGCTTGTGCAGCATCTTGAATTGTGAAAGTATAATTTTCAGCAAAGTCAAGCAGAATTAAGAACTCTCCTTCTTTTAGTATAACTTTAAGGTGCTTTAGAAACAAACCCAGTTGTTTCGCATAAAATGCGTGAGGTCTCAGGTTTTTAAGTTTAGTGTAGAGTTCGTCCACGAAAGCATCAGTGTCTGATATTTCGGCCTGAAAGTGCTTCTATCAGTTTGCTGCCAAACTTGATGTGTCACTGAGTCGAAACTATTCACGTCCAATAGAACAATCAGGTGCTTTTTAAAATTTTCAATGTCAGGACAAGATTTGCATTTGTTAAAATGACAAGCAACAACGGCTTCACTGCACATGATTTCTTCCAGGCAGTCGTGGTAATCTTATAATTGCCTGTCAGTCCTCTCAGTTAAATGTTTGATATCGATCTCATTTAACATTAACTTTACGTTTTCATGATAAACGGAGACACAAACATTGTGTGTTCCACTTGCTCCAGCTAATACACAGTGCTTTGGTCTTAGTTGTGCGAATTTTAAAAATCTGATCTTCACATTTTCGTGTTGGGTTACAAATCTGGCATATAATTCTGAAAGATTGCACAGAATCAGTCCCTTCTGTATTTGCTCACGAGTACTGTCTAGTTTTTTGAGAGATATGAAATCTTTCTTACCTGGCATCAGTCGACTATTCTCGTCATCTTCGTAGAAGTTCCTCACCAAATTTTCAGTTTCTTCTGCCAATTTTTTTCCTCGCTTGGCTTCCGGAAAAGTCAAAACACCTTTTTTGGCAAATAAGTCTTTTGCTTTCCTGGCTTCACGTTCGGATGCACCGAATTCTCGCATGATTTGTCTGCGACTCCAAGACTTAGGCTCAAGCGTGAGTAGACAAATCTTTTCTGAATATGCAGTGCCCTTCTACACCAGTTTTTCTTCTATTTGATTCAGGACTTCGAGACCCGCTAAATGATTTTCACCATTGCATCCTTCTTTTTTATTTCTCATTGGCAATCAAAAATCTGGGTCGTCTTATATCACTTCCTCTACATTAATACCAGGCTCTTCTACAACACTGGATGGCTGTAAATTGAGATTTCTACATTCTTTTCTACAAGCACCACATATTTTAATGCCTCTCGGCAAATCAGGAAACGCTACTTGCTGATTTTCCGTCAGGGGCCTCACATCAGTTCCTTTTCCATGTTTCTCCTTCCGGAAAGGATTTGCACATATGATGCGAAAACTTTGCTCTGAAGTCATAGTCAGCGCGAGATGATCATGCAAGGTCTTTAGGAATCTCACTTTGCTTCGAAAGCAGCTATTTGAAAAGACAATTAAAAACGAACTTATAACCTAAACTAAATGAACAAAAATCACAAAACAGAAGGATTAACAATTTATACGTATATACTACTAAGAAACAAAAACGAAACGCCAGAAATCATAGCAAAAACACAGAAAAATTCTAAGCACTACACGTTTGCTGCTCTTACCTTTCAGGAGACTGAAGTCAGAGTAACGCAGTGCAATGTTTTGCTTAAAGCCAAGAAACAAATGACAATCTATGGGATTGCCTTTTGTTTCTTGGTACAATATGAAAAACAAACGAAAGTCTATGTATGTCGATGTCTTTTGTTTTTCGACTATACACGAGACCAAGTTTAAATCAAAAAAGGATGAATCCTGTGTAGTGATGATTTGTTTATATAAATAGTTTAAACTATTGTTAATTGATGTTAGCCTTTCACAAGTCTGATTTATGTTACGGTGATGATGAAAATATACAGCAAAACCTCGAAAAAAACGTTACGAAAGGGCGGGGGGTAAACTACTATCGTATAGGCAAGCAAACTCTAAAAATTTTAAGGCAATCGGGAGAAATGACTTTTAAAGTTGGGGCAGTTCAGAAATAATGCCCTATACTTTCTTCTTATTGCAAGGCTTCTAGTGACTCTTTTTAAGATAACCTTTACAATTAAATTTATTTATCGTGTTAATTTAGGGCAAAACTAAAAACAAAAGTATGTTGTAGAACTATGACTTTCTTTTGACAGTGATGTAAAGGCTTTCATACAAGATGCAAAGACGGCTCAGCGAATTTGTACTTGAATATGCACATTAATGAGCAACACAAGGCAGATAGTCTCATAGAAAGACGTAAAACGACCGCGTAAAGTCAATGCACCGTAGCGAAATAACATTTAATTGTGGAAACTGCAGGAGAATTTGCGCTCTGCCATCTGGATTTATGTGTACGCGAGATCATACGCGGTTTGTGATTCGATGAATGGTCGACCATTAAAGCAGCTGTTATATCTGGAACACAAAGACGTATTAGTGGGATATGTGCTCACTAAAAGGACTTAAGAGAAACACTAGAAGGAGAAAAAAGGCAAGAAAGAGAGAGTGAAACATACGCTTTTAACCATTTTTCGTAACCGGTGCGGATATTCACAAAATAGGTCAAAAAAGTATTATAATACATTCAAATAAAAGCACATACATGTTACTCAACGTACACGGAGGAAAATTGATATTAAGACTCAATATATGGATTTTCAACTATAGGACAGCGATCTAGATATTAAGGTGTAATATCTTGGTATTAAAATTTAATATCTAGGTATTAAAGCGGTCCTATACTTAAAAACCCAGATATTGAGTCTTAATACCCATTTTTCTCCGTGTACAAAAAACTTAATCTGAACTTGCGAAATTGCTTACGAATTATAGTATCCTACTTTTTTTTATTCTTGATATTTTAAAGAATAGAAAGTGCATATATATTGCGCAGGGCAACAAAAGTTTATTCTTTCTTGTACCCAAAGATCAGATTAGGTGACCCCGAAGGGCTTTGATGTTCTAAAAACGAATCCGTTGTCCAATTTTTTCATATACGTCAGAATTTCAAGATATCCGAATCTAAAAGTGTAAAAATGGCCATCTTCAGCCAAATTTGAAACAATATAACACGAGCAGCGAATTTTTTTCTTAAAAGACAAGAAAGAGAGAGTAAAACATGCTTTCAAACCATTTTTCGTAATCGGTGCGGATATCCACAAAATAAGTCAAAAAAGTTTTATTATGTATTCAAATAAAGCCGTATACATATCACTCGATGTACAAAAAGCTTAATTTGAACTTGCGAAATTGCCTACAAATTATTAATCCTTTCATGATCATTCTTGGTATTTTAAAGAATACAAAGTGCATATATTACAGATCTTGATTTGTGCGTTGACGCACTATTTAAAATTTTTATACGAACAAGCATCTAATTTAGTATTATGAAAGATATTATTTATTGGTATTACTTTGATTACAGTACAGTTCATTTTGTCGCAATTATTGAATGAAGTTCTAAATAGAAGAGAAAGTACCTATTGTAATTTATCTCGATGAAATCAGCTGCAATCAAATTATGCAATATGAATTGTGTGAAATTAGTTGAAATTATCTTCTATAACTATGCTGAAAAATAGCTGATAATGAAATAAGTAAATAAATTCACTGCCTGAAGTGCTATATCTTATACAAAGAATAATTATATTTTATTGATCTTATACACTCGGAAAAGAGACTTGTTTGCGTTTAGAAGTCAAAGAAAAATTCTAATTGTAAGTCTGATCACCAAGTTAAAAAAATGTTCTAGATTATTATGATTATTTGAATTTTGACATTATTTTTTTAAAATTAGTAAAAGAAGGAGACAGGCGCCTACAAAAAAGGGTTTCGTAGCCTATTATGTCGTTCAAATCTCCCTCCTCTCCCTCACTTCCCCTCACTTCACCATCCATCTCCTCATTTACCCCACCCCTTCATTTTCCCTTGCTCCCCCCAACATCATTGCCCCTCACTTCCCCTCATCCCCTTCCCACACTTCCCTTCACTTCCCATCATCACTCCTTACTTCCCAACACTTCTCCTCATTTCTCCTAACTTCCCCATTTTTATACGACGGGCGGACACTCGACTGAAACCATAAGAGTCTGCCCGGGGCTACGAAACCCTAAAAAAACACACAATACTCGTATAGTAAGTTTTGAGATTTTTTTCCATATTCGTTCGAGGTTTACCGTCCTCCTTTGAAATTCAAGGAGAAATTGGGAAAAGTTTAAAATTAACTTAACAACGGCGACTTTAATGAAAATATAACATTTTTTCTTTCTTCAAAAATCCCACCTTTTTATTTTTTTACCATTTTTGTGTCCTTCTATATGAAAGATATCCTGAAAATTTTATGCGGCTCACGGTGCAGCTAATCCAACTTTAAGTGAAAGTTCCAGTTAAACAGTATTTTTTGGTTGTTTATGGTAATATGGTATCTCACGAACATTTTAAGATAAAAAGGAAAATAATTAAAAGAGTATTTTTCGAAAAAACTCCATTTTTGCATCTAAGTACTAGGAAATGACAAAATTTTGATAATATTATATGGCAAATATTGGTTTACATTATTTAATTACTAAGGAATAAATAAATTTTCATAAGATTATGTGGTAAATATTGGTTAACATTTTTTTATGGATTTAATATTTGAATGCGGTTGTATGTCACCCCACGAACATTTTAAGATAAAAATAAGAATATTTACCATATAACCTTATGAAACTTTCTTAATTTCTTAGTTATTAAATCCAAAAATCGAGTTTTTTCAAAAAACACCCCTCCGATTATTTCAGTTTTCACCCTTATATTATCGTGGGGTGAAAGACAATCACATTCAAAAAAAATCTTTTACAGAAAGTGTTAACCAATATTTAGCATATAATCTTATGAAAATTTCTTAATTTATTAGTAATTAAATACAAAAATCGAGTTAAAAAAAAACCTTCTCGGATTATTTTCATTTTCATTTTAAAATATTCGTGGGGTGACAGACATCCACGATCAGTAGAAAAATCTATTAGAAAAGATGTTAACCAATATTTATCATATAACCTTATGAAAATTTCTTCATTCCTTATAATTTAAATATAAAAATCGAGTTTTTTTCAAAAAATACCCCTCCAATTATTTTAATTTTCATCTTGAAATGTTCGTGGGGTGACAGATAACCATTCAATGAAAAAATTCATTTAAAAAAATGTACCCCAATATTTAACATATAATCTTAAAAAAATTTCTTCCATTCTTAGTAATCAAATATAAAAAAAGGGTTTTTTCAAAAAACAACTATCCCATTATTTTCATTTTCATCTTAGAATGTTCGTGAGGTGACAGACAGCCATTCAATAAAAAAATGTAACCAATATTAACCATATAATTTTATGAGAATTTCTTCATTTCCTAGTAATTAAATACAAAAATCGACTTAAAAAAAATACAGATCATTTTAATTTTTATCTTAAAATGTTCGTGGGGTGACAGACAACCACGATCAAAAAAAATCTATTACAAAAGATGTTAACTAATATTTATCATATAACCTTATGAAAATCTCTTCATCCCTTAACAATTAAATACAAAAATCGAGTTTTTCAAAAAATACACCTTCGCTTATTTTAATTTTCATCTTAAAATGTTCATGGCGTGACAGATAATCATTCAATAAAAAAATCTATTTAAAAAAATGTACCCCAATATTTAACGTATAATCTTATGAAAATTTCTTCCATTCTTAGTAATCAAATACAAAAATTGAGTTTTTTCAAAAAACAACTATCCGATTATATTCATTTTCATCTTAAAATATTCTTGGGGTGATAGACAACCACGATCAGTAGAAAAATCTATCAGAAAAGATGTTAACCAATATTTATCATATAACTTTATGAAAATCTCTTCATTCCTTAATAAATAAATACAAAAATCCAGTTTTTCAAAAAATTCCCCTCCGCTTTTTTTAATTTTCATCTTAAAATGTTCGTGGGGTGACATACAACCATTCAATAAAAATGTGAAACGATATTCACCATATAATTTTATGAAAATTTCTTCATTCCTTACTAATTAAATACAAAAATCGAATTTTTCAAAAAGCGGCTGATCGATTATTTACATTTTCATCTCAAAATGTTCGTGGGATGCCATATAACCATAAACAATAAAAAAATCATATTTACCTGCAACTTTCATTTAAACTTGGTTCAACTGCACCAAGGGTCAAATCATTGTTGTGGTCAGGAGAATATTTTTTCCATAAATTTAGATTTTCATATTTTCCTCGCAAACAATAAAAGATTTGTAAAAATATTAGGAAGGAAGTTTGCTTATTTAAAACAGTTCTCCAAAAAAGACCTATTATTCAAACTAGAATCTTTCGCGAGAAGAAACTCAAAATTCAATTTTTCTAAAGTAAAAATTCTCCTCACAAAAACTGCTTAACTCGAGTTTTTTAAAATCCGGTATTTAAAAAAAATGAAGAAAATTACCTTTGCGCATTTCCATGAAAAAGCGGACAAAGTTTCCGTTCTTCACGTCACATTAAATGATATAAACAACGCATTATTAGTTGAAATTGAAAAAAGTACAGGTTTCGGAAGCTTCTGGTTACTATTAATTAGAATAATATGAAAAATTTCAATTCCAAAGATAGTGCTTTTTTTAACATTCATTAATATATGGTGACGCACGGACACTTTCATGAAAATGCCCCTTTGTCTTTTTGATTCTGATGAGGGTATATGCGAAACACGCGGAAAAAACTCAAAAAGCAATAATGTTCAGGATTGGCTTGCCAATGAAATATGTTTTTGTATGTGGAAAATAAGACCACGTATTTTTTTTTAAATTTCATAGCGGCATTTTTACATTTTTTAAGAATATATTCAATTTTTACGGGTAAAATCAGTGTTTTTCAAATTCTACTTCAAAAACCGTGCCATTTTTGCAATTTTTGAGATCATGAGGTTTTTCATGTTTCAGTTTACCAAGTTTTTCACACTCTTTCAAAATCAATAAAAACTGATAAATTTATTCAGAGTATTTGGAAAAAATACAAAAAAATTCTCAAAAATCCCACCTTTTCCTTTGAAACTTTTAGGAATAATAGGTAATGATATAGTCTACTTACCAGAAATTTCTCATTAGGATTTTTTTGTTTTTCAGAAGAAAAAAATTATTTTTGATTTTTTTTTCAAAACCTTGCCCTTTTTGCAATTCTTAAGACTTCAAGGTGTTTCTTATTCCAGTTTGTCAAACCTTCTTCACTCTTTCGAAACCGAAGAGAAAAACGAAGAATGAATGAAAAATGGTAAAAAGAAAAATCAGAAAATAAAAACAAAAAATCCAAAAAAGAGGAAAGTCCAGAAAAAGAAGATGTCAAAAAGAAGCTCAAAGAAAAAGTAAGCAGCTTAGCAGTTTTTAACGCATTTTATCGTTATGCTCAATAAAATAATAATTTTCTGATTTGATGTAAAAAATAATAGTAAAATACAATAAATGCGAGAACTACAAGAAAAAATAGAATTTTGTTATTTCGAAATACGAATATACCCCAGGTTTAAAATTTATGGTAAGCTGACTATATAGTACCTATCACTCCTGAAGTTTTCAGCGAAAAAAGGGTTCCTCTTTGGTTTCGAATGAATGAAAAAACTTTACAAACTGGAAAAAAACCTTAAAATCTAAAAAATTGCAAGAAAAGCAAGGTTTTGAAAAGAAAGTTAAAAATCATTTTTTTTCTCCCGAAAAACAAAAAGATAACAAATAGGGAATTTGTCGTAAGTAGACTATATTTTATATCAGTACCTATTATTCCTTAAAATTTCAGGAAAAAAGGTGGGGTTTTTGAGACAGATTTTTTTCTTCTTTTCAAAAAATCGGAATAAATTTATCATTTTTTATTATTTTCAAATTTTTTGTAGAATTTGAAAGAGTGTGAAAACTCAATAAACTAATAAACTGAAACAAGAAAAATCTCATAATCTTAAAAATTGCAAAAATGGCACGGGCTTCAAATTAAAATTTGTAAAAATAAACAACTAACTTCACCCTTGAAATTAGAAAATATTCATAAAAAATGTGAAAACGTTGCTATGTTAATTTAAAAAAAAACCTGTCTCTTTATTTTCCACGTACAAAAACATATTTCATTGGCAAGCCAATTCTGAATGTGTCACCCGCCGCACAGTGGGGGAAAAAAACGTCCATGGACAAATTGATTTTCAAAGGACAATTATTATCCGAATGAAACTTTTTTTTTAATGAAACTTATTTAATAACAAAAATGAAAAAAAAACTTGAATTTCGAAGTGTACCGGTTCTTAACAAATACTTGGATTCATTCAAAAATAACTAGAAAACATAAAGCAACAATCCAAACAAGGTTTCCAAGAGTAACGCAAATATTTAAAATTTTATTGAATTTGTTATAAACAATAAGTGAATAAAAATGATTTCGTGGAGATTGGCAGCTATTCATCACTTGATACACACTTAATTTGAACAATTTATGGACAAAAAGAGTTTTTTAGTTGAATTAATGAAAGTTCATAAATAATTTCTCATTTTATAAGCAAGTTTTATGAA